>LGRX02005491.1:0-11879 GCA_001247695.2 Cymbomonas tetramitiformis
TCTGTACTGTCGGTTGTACTCCGTATACTGTCGAGGGTACTGTAGCATGTACCGGCCGTTCCGCACCATACTTAATTTCATTTTGGCGACATCCACGCCTCCGCCTCTATACTGTCGTCCTTTTTGTCCGCATTGTACTGCCGTCGACGAAAAACGGTGGACCTCCAACCAGAGACGCGGAAATTGACATGCTGTCACGGACGCAGTACAAAGACGAGACAGTACAGACCAAACGACAGTACAGTACAGAGGTAATTTCCTCGTTAAAATTACGGGTTAGGACCTAAACTTAGTGCCAATATGCGCCACGTACCTTACATCGTCATATAATGCACATATCCAATGCATTTGTACAAGGCACCCTACCATTTTTGGGTTGCAACTCTTGAAGGACGGTGATAAATACCTCTGATCTTTTCATAATTTTAATCCAATCGAATTTGGCGTCTGACAAGCTTGTCAACCTACCAATTTGAACCCTAACATAATATCCAATCATGCGCAAAAGATTGTGCACATTTTCGATACATATTGGTTCATATATACACCTTGAAGTTTGGGTTTGGGGTTGAAACCCTGTCTTTTTGCTAAATTTCACACCTTATTTCTAGAAGGGAATCTGCCCTTGATGTGCAAATACGAGTGAGGATATACTAGAATTTTCATCATGCACGTAAAAGTCTTATTCCAGATATATATGATGAATTTTTGAACGCTTTACATAACTGAAAGACGGGCTGTTATGACTTGTATGCATCGGTAAAGTTAAAGAGGTGCGGGGGTTTTTTATCACCGATTTTCAGGAATTCTCATATTTCTTCTATGTGTGGACTTAGTGAGCTATATTTGTGGGCATATTATGGGTTTCCAAGGTAGCGCTAATTATATATATCATAAACAGGTCCCAAATATGTTAGGTTTGGGCGCTATACGCATTCTAAAGCCATTTATGGCCACCAACCTAATAATTTGGAAATTGATTTTCCCCCACCTGTACGTTCACGTACCCCCTATAAATTTTTAGAGGTTTGATTTCGCAGAAACCAGCTATTACAGAACGAACATTGCTTTGCGTCACGCTCTTTTGCGTCACGTATAGTGTAGTAGTTTACAGCCTAGCTTTGGGTGACGTATAGTGTAGTAGTTTACAGCCTAGCTTTGGGAGACGCTTTTTGCGTGACGTATAGTGTAGTCTCAGCCTATAGCGTCGTTAAATAAAAACTGACGTGACGCTTTTGTGTATAAAAATTTAGAGGTTTGATTTCGTAGAAACCAGCTATATATAAATAGAACGAACATTGCTTTGCGTGACGCTCTTTTGCGTCATCGTCACGCTCTTTTGAGTGACGTATAGTGTAGTACAGTAGCCTATATCGTCGTTAAATAAAAACTGCCTATATTCAAATTTAACTGTGATGTATAAATTTGAGAAGTCTTTAAAAAGTAATAATAGAAGAAATCAATTTGCGTCGTTGAGATGAAAGCTGCTAACAAAATGTCCATCGTGGATATGTTTTGTTGCGTATAAATTGTTAGGGACTCGCGCTCCCGCTCTTTTTATTTAGAGACTTCATTTCGGCGTTCAGTATTATATATTTTCACGGTATCACGTTAGCGTTCAGCGTTCAGTATAATATTTTAAATATTAATAATTAATATTGTTTATAATAGATGAAGAGCATAAATATATGGATGTGGTCGACATTGATATAAAAACGTATGACATGACATGACTGAAACGCAGTCCGAAAACCGTTGAGCTGAGAGCTTCGACAATGAAAGTTGATGACATTGTCATGAACGTCAGTTGTATGGGCTGGCCGAGTCCGATGGAAATCAAGTTGCTTCTCACATTTTTTTTTGGGGGGGGGTGTGGGGAATCTGTGGTGGCCGTGAGCCGTAGGGGAATCGACAACTTACTATCTATTAATTTTATTCTTTGAAAGGGAGAACAACTGGGCTGTTTGAGCCTCGCAGGTGATTTGGCCTTTTAATTTATGAGGGTGAGATTGGGCTTCCGCACCCCCGTCGTGGCTCATCCCGGCGCCCACTGCGGGGTTGGCTGAGGCCGGCTCGAAGGGGGTTGAGCGGCATCAAATTTCAAAATATTTGCTACTATGCTTCAAATAACACTATTGGTTGCAAACACCACATTGTAGATATTTGGGTATTGTGATGTTCAATTCAGAACGAACAACTCCTCGCAACCCCAATCAATTTTGGAGATTGATTTTCCCCCACCTGTACGTTCACGTACCCCCTATATTAGCGAGGAAATTACCTCTGTACTGTACTGTCGATTTTGGGGAATTCTGTGCCGACGTGGCAGCCGCGCGACAGTACAGTACAGCCCGAAGGTTTAAGCGAAATATTGTCGATATATAGATTATTCAAGAGTTTGACGATTATTCAAGTCTACGGTGTATGGTACGAGTTTTATCAAATCTACGGTGTATGCGGGTAGCATATCTTCAAATCTATCGCGTCGCGACCGCAAATTCTTTTCAGCAAATCTCCCATTTAATTACTGGTGATGACTGTATCAAAACCCGCTCTACGACGCTTCATATGTGTGTGTCAACGTTGAAAGTATTGGAATTGGTAAAATTCAAGTTGTATCGAAAATACCTAGATGACGATGCATTGCATATTGGGGAAAAATCTTTAGATTGTCCCCCTCTTTTTGAAAAAGTCCGTTTTATGACGTCACAAATTTGCGTATTATTGGGGAAAAATCTTTAGATTGTCCCCCTCTTTGAAAAAGTCCGTTTTATGACGTCTGGGGTGCGTATTGGGGAAAAATCTTTAGATTGTCCCCCTCTTTGAAAAAAGTCCGTTTTTATGACGTGACAAATTTGTGTATTGGGGAAAAATCTTTAGATTGTCCCCCTCTTTGAAAAAATCCGGTTTTTATGTCACGCTTTTGTGTATAAAATTTTAAGGTTCATTTCGCCAAAAGCCACATTTATTCCAAAACGAACGCGCTTTGTGTCACGCTTTTCGAGCGTGACGCGTTACCCACTCAATCCCCAACCCCTGTTACGCTTTAGCGTCGTAGATGGCGCGAAACGATTCGTGTGTCGTGGATAAGTATGTGTCGCACAGAGAAAGCGATATATAATTTGTATTTAGATGAAAGCGCGAAACGATTCGTGTGTCGTGGATAAGTATGTGTCGCACGCGGCGGTATATAATTTGATATTTAGAATATTGATACAAAGCCTCTTTATATTTAATTGGTCAATATAATATATAATATATATTTTTTTAATCTTATTGGAATTGCACAGTGTCACGACTGTCGAATATAAATATTGGGGGAAAATCTTTAGATTGTCCCCCTCTTTCCAACAAATGTCAAAACAGTCGGATTCGTGCAAAGCTTAACACTGTTCGTGCAAAATCCTTAACACTGCAAACCAAAATTCGTGCAAACTGGATCTATAAATTTGTGAAGCCATTTAGCGGTTGAGATGAAAACTGCGAAACGAGTTTTCGGTTGCGATTATGTTTGTGAAGGGAGCGCTGCAAACCAAAATTCGTGCAAACACATGTCGACATGTCGACATACGACTGCATCCGCTCGTCTGTGTCACAGAATCGCACACTGCACTGTCGCTGTCGCATCGAACGCGAACTTTCAATTTGCGTCGTTGAGATGAAAGCTGCTAACAAAATGTCAATCGTGGATATGTTTTTTTGCGTATAAATTTTTAGAGACTCGCGCTCACGCTCTTTTTATTTAGAGAGTTCATTTCGTTGCGACCAGGTATAGGTATTCCAAAACGAGCACTGATTTGTGTCACGCTTTTTCTGTCACGCTTTTCGCGCTCACGCTCTTTTTATTTAGAGCCTTCATTTCGTTTATGGTCAATATTCAATTTTATTGAAATTCACGGTGTCACGACTCTTGAGTATAAATATAAATTAGCGTTCAGTATTATATTTTAAATATCAATAATTAATATTTTATAATAAGATGAAGAGCATAAATATATGGATGTGGTCGACATTGACACAAAAACGTATGACATGACATGACATAAAACGCAGTCTGAAAAGCGTTGGTGAGATGTGAGCTTCGACAATGAGGTGATGACCTTGTCATGAACGTCCCGGTTGTATAAGTG
Source organism: Cymbomonas tetramitiformis (assembly GCA_001247695.2). Taxonomy (NCBI): domain Eukaryota; kingdom Viridiplantae; phylum Chlorophyta; class Pyramimonadophyceae; order Pyramimonadales; family Pyramimonadaceae; genus Cymbomonas; species Cymbomonas tetramitiformis. Next base: position 4,131 of record LGRX02005491.1, read on the forward strand.
GCCGACAGGTCGATGGAAATCAAGTTGCTTCTCACATTTTTTTTTTTTGGGGCGGTGTGGGGAGGGCAGAAGCTCTTGGTACGAGAGCCGCTCAACCCTCCTGACTCCATATGAATTGCTCAACACTAACACTATTCTCGGCACTACAGGAACTCTCAGCGATACGGCTATGTAGACAAGCGCCGTAAATATATTATCAGTATACAAAATAAACACTGCAAAGTTTGAACAGCAATGCAAGTGTACGGATGAGCGGGTTTGTGAGTGCAGTCTCTGTAAGAAGATCTGCTGAAGCACAACGCTTCCTCACTTTTGTACCTTACGTCTCCCATCATCTTAGATGGTACCGCCATTGGGTTGTGAACCCGAGACGTAGGTTGAACGACCAGCATGGTAAGCCCACTTAAATGTTCAGAATCTGAATCTAATGTGCTTTCTATATGTACAGGATAGAATATTTTTCTATGCGATTCTGGATTCAGGAACTAGAGTCAATGTAAAAGTCTTTTCCTATTTCAGACGATGAAACCCTTATTCCCTTAGGTGCAATACCTTATTGTAAGGAATAGTTATTTTCAATACAAGTTTCAATCGATTTTCTCAAATCTGTCACTTTTATGATGATCAGATTGGTCAACTTTACAGCATAACCACTTCCCCTCGTTGAAGGAGATGACTTCCATCATAGGGCGGTATATTAGCTATTTTCATATGACACTGAAAAAACATGAATAACTCTTGGAGAATTTTGGGATAAACATCCTGGATTGGCTGTACTTGATTGCTCTATGCCCAAGAATGACCGAAGAGATTGCTTGCCATTTTTCAGCCATATGGCGTGGAGGCTGCTTAACAACGGTTGGGTCATAAGCTAAATAGCTATGTCAGCTATGTCGGAGGCTGAATAGCCATGATTGCACAGACTTTGTCTTTCATGATGAATAGTCCTCTGAGAAATGGTGTCTGAAAAATCAATACTTATGACAACAACTCAACCTTTTGGTATGATGAAGAGCTGACGATCTTTGTTGCACTACAATTGTTTAATGTGCAATAATGAAATGCCTCGTGATATATTATCTCACGAATAGGCATTGCTCAATGGCGATATGATCAGATATGTAATGATCAATGAAGACAAGATGGTTGATATGGCTCATTCAGTAGGCATAATTACCTCAAAGAGATGCCAATACACGGATACATATCAAGACATCCGGGTTTTTTCGACCCGCATAACCTACGTAGAGATTCGGGTTTTCGACATCTTCCGTAAGTATGCTAACTATAACTCCAAGTTGTATACTTTGATAGGAGAATGCGACTTGTGTAGATTTGCCAAAGTTAAGATACATTCGGTATACATGTGGGAAATATGCACCCTCCACCTATCATCCATAAGTATGCAACCGTTGCATATTTCCTAGAAATATTCACCTCCCGCCATTATGCTAACTGTAACTCCATATCCCGTAAGTATGCAGCAACTTACATACCCTGTAAGTATGCAGCAGCTTACATATCCTGTAAAATTGCTGCATACTTACAGTACACATAAGTATGCGGGTGAATGACACGATATATAATCGTGCAGTATCATTGCACTTCAAGCATATTTGTGGGTATTCGCCGGGTGTATATGCGTTTTATTACTTACGTTCGTGGATGTATGCAACTACGCGATCGCATGGTGGTACGACATGTTACAGCGCTGAATATGCTGTATTCATACAGCATATGTATGAATACAGCATATGTATTCATATGCTGTATTCTAACAGCATATGCTGTATGCATAACAGCATATTGTTAGCTGTATGCATAACAGCACTCTAGGTTCGAGCATGCACGGAAGGGGAGCAGTCAAAGCAGCAGAGGTCTATTCACAGCAAGTTGCAAATTTTGAATACTAATAAATAACATTACAAAAAGTTCTATCAAAATTCTAAGTTCACAAAATTGACAGGTAACAGCAGTGATCTAGCTATCCGGGACGCGGCATCCGGAACGCGGTTGCTCCACTTCTTCTGTGCGTTATATTCCCTTCGGATACCTGAAACAAAACGTGGGCGCCGAATGGTCAGTGGAACATGTGAAACACGTGATAATTCCTTCGGCGCAGTGCGCCGAAGGGGCTGATGTCCCATCGGAGCAGAAATGACTAAACTGAATGCACCCGTGAAACTGGTATGCGCACACAGCGTACACAAAACAAATTCCCGTCGATGGGCTGCAGGAGAAAAGGGTAGGAGGCCAGAATTCAAGAGGTCACCTTTTAAACTGCAGCAGGGATCGTACGTGGTGGAGTTCAGTGAACTTCCAGTGTACCCGACCTGTAACATACACATGTCTGCTGAGTACATGACCATATCATATTCCACATAAACAGCACGAAAACGAAAAGATGCCTGACGGGAGAGACTGCACTGCTGTGCAGTGCGCCGTTCAGCCGCCGGGCTTCTTTGAAGTTGGGAGTTTCCTGATAAAATATGTTGACCTGACGCTGACGGTCATGCGTTGCGCAAGCATAGAGGTCCATAGAGGAGTACCGAGGTAGCGTCCGTTGCGTTGTCTCATCAGATCACGATCAGGCTCGAGGGCCTGTGCGTGACAACATGTGACGGGATGCGACGAGTAGTTGCCGATGCCGCTGCCGCGGCCGCGCGATATGGAACGTAACTCGTCACGCGTCATAGCTCCAAGCTCGTCAACCTCGAGCGATCACCATCACGACATCGACAGCGACATCGGACGTGTCATCATTGTATCGAGTATCAGTATCGAGTATGCGTATGCAGTATCGATATCGATTTCGATGATCGTCTTATTAAATATGAAAGCTTCTCGCGACATACGATAGTAGTTCCAGTTCCATTCCAGTAATTTTTTGCATTGTTTTTTTTTTCTTCTTTTTTTTATATTTTTTTTTCTTCAGACGAGCACCTCTTATCAAGGTCGTATGGGATTAGGCCCTGGCCCTCACTTCTCAAAGTTTTTCTCGGAAACATGTCTCTGTAAGGTGATACGATCATTGACTAAATAAATAAACATCTCGCTGTAATCGTGGGAATCGACTCGAGGCTTTTCCCGCGAGGTGCGGACGTGAAATGAATTTTTTTTCAATATATCGATATGGCGGATATATGTTTGGTTTCATACCGATATTCATATGCCGGGTTTCATGCGGAACGATGGGTCCGTATTATTTCAAACGTTGTGATTGAAGTGCGCGTGTCTACACCGCTCCGCGACAAGTGTGTCGCGTAATATCGTCGTATATGCTTTATCGATGGTTTCCGCAATCGAATTTACATAGTTCTTGTGAAAACATATGATCGACGATATGCCGTCATTCGTCTATGAAGTATTTATAGATGAAAACTAAATAAGTATTTCAAGTTTCGATTGAGATAGCCGTGCGCGGTTTCCGCAAATGACAAAACGAACTCGTAATTCCACCAAAAATGGCGGCATATCTCATATATCGATTGCGCCTTTGACAAGAAATAAGGTACCAAAATGTTCGTCTAGGAAAGTTCTATTGATATACTAAGACTTTGCCCGGAAAGGTTGCGCGAGTCAAACGATGTTAGCAAATAAAAAATCTGCTCTCTATATGTGTTATCATATAGGCACAAGAAATGGGTATCAGATTTTGGGTTTCACTTATCCTATCACAGACAAACAATATATCGTTGTGTTCGTCTATGAAATGACAATATGTATGCTAAGTTTCAGCCGGAAAGACCTCGTGACTCAAAAGTTATCCACGGTCAAGAAACCCTATTATTTACGGTTCGCATATAGCCACAAGATGTGGGTATCAGAATTTGGGTTTCACTTATCCTATCACAACAACCAACATATCGTTGTGTTCGTCTACGAAATACCAATATGTATGCAAACTTTCAGCCGGAAAGACCTCGTGACTCAAAAGTTATTCACGGTCAAGAAACCGTATTATTTACGGTTCGCGGTATATAGCCACAAGAAATGGGTATCAGATTTTGGGTTTCGCTTATCCTATCACAGACAAACAATATATCGTTGTGTTCGTTTATGAAATGACAATATGTATGCAAACTTTCAGCCGGAAAGACCTCGTGACTCAAAAGCTACCCACGGTCAAGAAACCCTATTATTTACGGTTCGTATATAGCCACAAGATGTGGGTATCAGATTTTGGGTTTCACTTATCCTATCACAACAACCAACATATCGTTGTTTTCGTCTACGAAATACCAATATGTATGCAAACTTTCAGCCGGAAAGACCTCGTGACTCAAAAGCTACCCACGGTCAAGAAACCCTATTATTTACGGTTCGTATATAGCCACAAGATGTGGGTATCAGATTTTGGGTTTCACTTATCCTATCACAACAACCAACATATAGTTGTGCTCGTCTACGAAATACCAATATGTATGCAAAGTTTCAGCCGGAAAGACCTCGTGACTCAAAAGTTATTCACGGTCAAGAAACCCTATTATTTACGGTTCGTATATAGCCACAAGATGTGGGTATCAGATTTTGGGTTTCACTTATCCTATCACAGACAAACAATATATCGTTGTGTTCGTCTATGAAATGACAATATGTATGCTAAGTTTCAGCCGGAAAGACCTCGTGACTCAAAAGTTATTCACGGTCAAGAAACCCAATCATTTACGGTTCGTATATAACCACAAGATGTGGGTATCAGATTTTGGGCTCCACTTATCCCATCACAACAACCAACATATCGTTGTGTTCGTCTACGAAGTACCAATATGTATGCAAAGTTTCAGCCGGAAAGACCTCATGACTCAAAAGTCATTTACGGTCAAGAAACCCTATTATTTACGGTTAGTATGTAGCCACATATTATAGTTCCTACGATGACATACAATATATGCCGGTGTTCGTGTATAAAGGTACTTTTCATATGTCGGGTTTCATTCGGAAAGGATCCATCGTATTTTAAGTTTTGATATGAAGTATAGTATCGTGACTCCGCGACAAGCGTGTATCAGATACGGTGCGAACCAAAAATATGTTGTTCCTACAATGATATACAATATGGTACAAAGTTGTACTCATATATCGAGGTACATACTGAAAATATATGTTTCTTATAAGTTAGAAATCGATGATGAAACCAAAGTATTTCAAGGTCGTGATATATCAAGAGAAGTCACACAGATATATATGTTAGTGGTTAAATTCTTGAACACGTTCACGATGGTGAGATACATACAGGTATGAAGTGACTCGGTCGGCGGCAACGACCCCTTATTCCTTGTTCCTTTCCACTTCAGTTTTGAACATCCAAGCCAAATCTCAAGAATTGGACAGTTGAAAGTCAGAGAGATCCTGCCGAGATCCTTACAAGGTTGGGATACTTTACCACCTTACCGTTTATATCTTAAACAAGACGAGGTCCAGGACTTCCTTTCACAATAAATAACGAGTGAACTTCGGTGCTCCCCACACCTACAAGGCACATCCTTCGTTAAATCACACTTGCAACACTATGCTCAATAGTCAAGTTTACATGTAAGACAACGTTTGTGCCCTGGCTCCTTAACTTCACATTCCCAAGTGAGCACTCTCTTGCATCTAGGGCAAGGGGCGCGATCGCACTTATAGGATTGTGAAGGGCGCCTCGGTATACAACTTCAAGTAACCACCACAAGATGAAATACCACAACGACTGGAAGGGCTCTTTAGCTTCACGTCCCAAGTGAGCACTCTCTTGCACCTAGGGCAAGGGGCGCGATAGCACTTATAGGATCGCGAAGTGCGCCACAACCTAAAATGTTGTGATACCTCTCACACATGAACCAGTTGGCCAACTACGAATGGCCAACTGCCAGTCGTAGTTGGCAATACAAATCTCCACACAGAGATTTTGGTGCTCTTTGATTGAGCGGACACCAGGACAAAGTAATAAATGTCACATATCACATATGACCTCCTTGACACTAGTGTGCAAGGACAACTAGCGGAAACTAGCGAGAAGCGGGAAAAAGGGGGGCAGAGAGGACGCGCACCCTGAGAGTGTGACATCTCAGATTCGAACTGAGACCTCCCGACTTGAAGTCGGGTGCTCTACTTGAGCCAATGCCACAAATTTACCTTCATATGCGATATACACACACCATAAAAGGTCAATCTCTTGGATTAGAGATGATCGAATTTCGTATCGTCTGTGTAGGCCCTCCCAGTGTGGCACGTTTGCCAAAGCCTGCCACAAATACGTCCTCTCAGGAGGATTCTAGAGTTCCGACACCGCTGCGCCTACGACCGTGAAAATAATGTTTTTAAACACGTTGCTCAAGGGATAAAATATCATTCGCTCGGTTTCAATCAAGTTGAAATTCCGGTCCTACTATGGAGGGCCTCGAAGCGGCGAACAAAATCTTACCTCGTGCCCTTATTTCATTCGCTTGGGATATTCCCGCAAGTGTAAGCTGCGTGCGGCAAGAAGGCAGTAAAACTATTCCCTGCTGCAGCACCTTTGACCGTTTTTCGCTCGCCTTACGCCCAACAATTTTTGAAATTAACTCTGCATAAAATTCGATATTTATATTATTCTGCATTCAAATTCACCGACAACGAACAGACCGGATGCATGTTTTTCTTCACTCCATGTCAGTGTCACTGAGTCCCGTCCTTAAATCTGGTTTGGAGATTACGGCCGTCGCGTCGCGTCGCGTCGCGTCGCGTCGCGTCTGACCAGATTTAAGGATGAAGAAATCGGCGTACTGCGACGGTGTGCACGACATTTATCGTCTACGTGGCGTCTGGATGGTGTCGTCGTGGCAACGGCAAAACAATTGCACGCAAGCTTAAACGTGAATGCAGTGTTGAAATTGACAGTGCCCCGTAAGTCGCTTTCCAGCGGCTGTTGTTTTCGGGATGCTAACGTGTACCAAACACAGCATTACTTTGCATATGAATTCTAATAAGTGTTAGGAACAACATGTTTTTTTTGCGCGCAAGATTCGTCCAGGATTCTGGATGCTGGACGACTCTTGTGAGGGGGGGTAATGGGCGTGATTCGAGCCAGCAATCTCGACTCACGCCCAGCAGCGACTCATACTGCACAGCATGAACATATCAGGCATATCATATGAACAAACGAAATCAATTCTGAGCATCTGACAGTGCACTGTCACCTTTAGCGGAAACGCGGATGTCAACCGCGTCCACGTTTCCGCCGCGGGGCTCGAAGCGGGTGAACCAAAGGACCAAATGAAACACAGATGCGCACATACAACGTTGAAAATATGTTTCAGTTGTTGCTATTAGTATTTTTTAGCTTTCCCTTCGGCGGGATACCGAAGGGAATGCCGTTTTGCGGATGCGGTTTCCCGCTTCCGCCATTCCCGCTTCCGCCACACGAAGCGGAGAATTCGAGATCTGCTTCCAGTCACCGAATATGTGCGGGGATGCTTCCTATCGTTCATGATACCTTCAAGTAAACATTATTTCCTTCTAATATATCGCGAATACTTCAATTTCTTCACTAATCTACCCTGCTGCACTAGGTTTTCACAGTGTTAATTAGGTCAAACGTTTGACCTACAAAGTGTCGCATTGCCTACGTGGAGCGTACACTTGCGTCGCATATCCAAGAAGCGTCCATTTTTTTATCTCCGATTTGATCTGACGAACATTTTTCAATTTTTGCCTACGTGGAACCAAAAAACGCGACGCAAGAGCGTCGCGTCGCGTAAATGTTGGACAAATTATCTCTGCGTAGCA
>LGRX02005492.1:0-11066 GCA_001247695.2 Cymbomonas tetramitiformis
CTCAGATACAACATTACGCCCCAGGGGACGGAGGGGATGCTCAGACAACTCCAAACCCCAATACCAAAGATAATGGAACAGCTAGAAGGGGCGACCAGAAGGAAGTCCGACAAAGAAATGGAGGGAACAACAAGAAATACGAAAGCAGGCAAAATGATTGATGGAGACATACCGACGCCTCCAGACTGGCAGGCAATGTGCACAGACCAGACTGCCAGGGTCACAATACCCAAGGACACACCAACTGCGATAAATTTCACAACGTGCCTCAAACTTTTTGCACACTTCCCGGACCTAGCGCTCCTCACTACCCGAGATGGCCAACATGCGATTAGCCAGGTGAATGTCAGAGAACAATGCACAGATGCAACCCTCAACACAGACCGCAGCGCCATAGCAAAAGGCCTAGCACACCTATACCCATACCTATGTGAAGCCCAACCGAGGGACATAGCGAAACCGGGGGACTTCTATGACAGTCCTACAAACAGACGACTGAAGCAACAATACAGGAACATGCCCAGGGAGGGACCGCTGGACTCCCACGCAATACGAACTAACCTCCCGCGCCTCGACTCGGAGCAGCTGAGAGCAAAAATGACGGAATGGGAGGCGAGACTGGTCCCCAGGGAAGAGATTCACAGGCAACTCTCCCTGCACCCGCTTACAAGGATTAACGAAACGGAGAATACCGGCCCGACACCGGGGGAGGCAGAGGAAGAACCCCAGCCCCTCCACACACGCTCACAAACCAAATGGACAGATGAAATAGACCCCATGGCCGAAAAGCTTGAGACAGGCTTCGAGAAAGGCCGAACGATTGACAAGCCGAAAGAGATTGTGGCAATGAGGACCCTACTCGTTGACCCAACAGACCCACACTCCCTAGTAACGCAGTACAGAACCCAGTGGAGACACTCAGAGGGGGATGACTCCTACTCTTGGAGTACAAGGGAGACCATAACCGACTACCTGAAACTAGCCAAACGAAGGGGCCAAAGCGCGACCACCTTCCTAACCCTGAATAGAAGACCGCGAGCAAGGGGCTCCCAGGTGACCCACCCCACAGGCCTCAAAGAAATACTGGCCGGGAGGCCGCACCTGGGGCAGGCCTGGCCCACACTACATGCAGAGAACCTAACACTGGACCCGACAGAAACCAACCCAGAACAAGACATTGTGGACAACAGAGGGCACCACTGCCAGATACGACTGGAGGGGGAACTCGCCCACAGCTACCACAGGAATGGGAAATACATAGGCACCCTCACGAAAGAAAAGCTTCTCAGGCTACACGAAAGGTACACCCAGGCAGTGGGTACCACACACCACCAAACCCCACACCAGAGTACACTACGCACCGAAATGTGGGAGGACCACAAAATACAGGTCTCCACGTTCGAGGAGGAAATAGGGCACCTCCTCATTAGGTACTCAAGCAAAGAAGAAAAGGAAGAACGGAAAAAGAACCTGCAAAACCATTGGACATTCCCTGCCCAGATGCAAAGGGCACTACAACAGGCATTCGGAATTACCACCGAAATGTTCGCCTCACCCCTCAATGTCCACCACAACACCACAACGTATTACGCCAAGTATGACAGAGACAAGGTGTTCGGGGCCAGAGGCTCGGCCTGGACAGCAAATTGGATGAAACTGGGAGCCTACCAGTTCAACCCAGAATACACGCCACAGGACCTCAAAAAGGCACTGGACTTTGCCATAGCGGCCACCACCACACAAGAACCGGTGTTCGGGGTCGGGGTGTACCCGACATATGAGAAAACCCCGTACAGGAAGCTCTACAATGCACATGCGGGGCACCTAATACACGAACTATTAGAAATACCACAAGGCAAGTTCACATTTCTACCCCCTGACCACTGGATGGGTGCCACCCACCAACAAGCGAAACAGTGCAACTGGAACCTCCGAGTGCTGATAGTGGCCAACAAAGAAGGATGGCAAGCACACTGCGGGGACCCAGACACTGCCGCAGACTGTATAAGGAGGGCACTCACAACCTGCCCGCAAAGTAAGGTCCGCACCACCTCAGCTGTCAAACAGCCGATGAGGGAGGCAAACCTACACGATGCGAATGAACCAAACCAAGAGGTACGCACCCCCAGTGTAGACTGTGTGGTGGACACAAGACCATGGCAGCGATATGAACTCCCGGAAATTAAGACAAAGGACATGACGAATGCAATGGGAAGAATGTGCAGCACAGGGCCACATTTGAGGAACGACCTCTGCCCCCAGTGCTGCAACGTACAAGCGGAAGTGGAAACTTGGTGGGAGGACAGCCACCTCCACGTGGAAGAAGGACCAGCCAAATGGGAACTCCTCCCCGGAAGCAGAGGAGGCAAATGGAACATACACCCCCCCACCGTACAACAGGTGGTGGAAGCCAACACCTTACACACCAGGCTTGCAAGACAGAATGACGCCCAAACGATATGGGACAAAGTAGCGAGGTCAAAAGTTGTCAGATACCCCACGGACTTCTGGCCCGAACACGAACCGGGAGCCCAAGGAAGGAGATGGGAATTGACAAGAGACCAAGCAGAGGACCCCAGGAACCAAGCCCCGAGGAACACACCAACCCAATTGACATACCCCTCCCCTCTAAGGGCACACAAGGCAACCTCGTACCTTTACACGGACGGGAGCAAAAGAGAAATAGAAACAGAAGAAGGAGGCAAAGAATGGGCCTCAGGAGCAGCGGTATGGGACCCCAGGACCGGGGAAGGGGAGGCCCACATGATTCGATGGGAAGGCGAAGACCAAGAGGTGAACAGAGCGGAACTTCTCTCCATACAAAAAGCGGTGACGCTCCCGCCACCACCAAGTGGCAACGGACTCACCATTTGCACGGACAGTGCCAACTCCATTAGACAACTGGAGAGCATGAGAACGAAACCCCACAACATGGAACACCACCAGCAAAGAGACCTCCTGTATGCCATACTGGTCAACATGGAGGCATTAGTAGCAGCAGGACACACTGTCTCACTGCTAAAAGTCAAGGCACACACGGGAATTGTGGGGAACGAAAAAGCCGACGAGGCAGCCAAACAAGCCTGTACTACGGGAACCCTCACGGAAGCATGGGATAATAACGAGACAATAAAAGTCAAGCCCATGATACCAGACGAAGACTCGAACAGCAGAGAGCTAAAAGGAAAACTCGCGGTACAAAAGTACGTAACCACACTACTCCGTGAACGGCAAGCCCAAGAAAACAGTAGACTCTCAGCAAAAATGACCGACCTCCAGGGAGAACCCTCAACCTGGACCCACCAACTGAAAACTGAGCGCAGCTTCAGATGGGAGGCGCACCATGACCAAGCGCAACAAACTGAAGAGGAACAAACGACAATACGGGACCCGGTACCCAACCGGCAGCAGCAAGCCAACCAGACCCGGGACGAAGAAGACAGGCAAATAAAAGCCATGATGGAACAAACGGAGGAAGAGGAGATGCTCCTTATGCGGGAGGTGCAGGAGCACCAAGAATACCAAGAAACAGAGGGCAAAGGGGACCCCACCCGAGGAGACGAACCCGAACCCGCAGGGGCACCACCCCCACCCTCCGAAGGGGAGGAAATATTTGAGGAACTCAACGAGCTCGCGGAGAAACTAGAAGTGACCCAAGAGGTACAAAATGACGATGAAATTTTTGACATGCTAAATGAACTCATTGAGCAGCGGGAAAAGCCACAAGGGGAGCCGACAAAAGAAAGACAAGCTCACCATGACCGTGTCACAGAGGAGTCCAGAGTCCATGCAGTAATGGAGGACCCGATGCCCAGAACAAGATGGATACAGCGAAAACACGATATGGCACACAGCAGAACGGAAAAAAGGAACGCCCCCTCGGTTCAGGAGGGCGGGACCACAGACAGCTGGCTGAACGAAACAATGAAGCACCTCAAAGGAGACACGCCACTACACAAAGTAGCGAACGGCTTCTGGAAAAGAGCCACATTTGCGGTACGAAAAACAATACTCAAATGCAGACTGAGAATACTGCCAGCACAAGACTATGAGACGGCGAAAAACTCAGCCGGAGGGAACGGGAAGTGCACCCTGGAAGGATGCGGACACAAAGGGGTGGACTACGCAAAGGGCTTCCTCATGAGGGTAGGGCATGCCCTAGGTGGATGCAACAACCCACAAATGCGAGGGATGTTCACGGACAGGGCAGATGCCCACGCAGATGAGCTAAAACACATACTTGACCACCATAGGAAAGGGGGATGCAAAGTACTCGCCTACACTGGAAAAAAGAGGGACCCAGGGATTAAGCCAAGGGTACTCCCAAATTACATACTCACCAGGGGGCAATGCAGACACGACGGGAAGGACAACCCAGGCAGAAACGATGGGCCCGACACAATACCGAGTTTTGTAGACATAGTCATGATAGAGGGTCTAGAAGACCTGGAGGACGGATGGGAATGCACACAACAGGAAGCACCAGCAAGGGTAAGAAACCTACACCTCATTGAAGTGGCCCACACCGATGACGAAAAATGGGGACCCAAACTCCTGGAAAAATACAAGAAATACGGACCGCTGCTACAATTGCTACGCAGGCACGGATTCCGTGCCAAACTTCATGTGTTTGCAGTGGGCAGAACAGGCACGGTGTACAAACACAACCAAGACATACTCGAGCAACTTGGACTCAACAGAAAAGAAGCCACACAGGCACTACAGAGAATACACGACCTGACAGTAAACTATGCACACAGCACCTACCAGCTATACAGAAAGCTCAGACAAGGAAAACAAGAGGAGGAGAAAGACAAGAACCACCCAGTATAAATTGTCCCAACATGGCCGCCACTCGTGGCGGTCCGGCCCAGAGTAGGGCCGGGGAAATCAATTTACTCATACGCCCGACGGGCGTGGTTTTTTCTTTTTCTTTTTCTTTTCCCACATGCTTTTTGCATCACAATGCAGCATGCATCAGCCCTAGGGACTGCCCCGTGATGTGGGGCAGTCTGACACCTTTATGCTACATGCTTTGGCGTCACAATGCAGCATGCATCAGCCCTAGGGACTGCCCCGTGATGTGGGGCAATTTGACATCTTTATGCTACATGCTTTTTGCATCACAATGCAGCATGCATCAGCCCTAGGGACTGCCCCGTGAGGTGGCTCCATCTGTGATCTGGTCGCCACATGCTTTTTGCATCACAATGCAGCATGCATCAGCCCTAGGGACTGCCCTGTGATGTGCGGCAATTTGGTATCTTTATGCTACATGCTTTGGCGTCAAAATGCAGCATGAATCAGCCCTAGGGACTTCCCCGTGAGGTGGCTCCATCTGTGATCTGGTCGCCACATGCTTTTTGCATCACAATGCAGCATGCATCAGCCCTAGGCACTGCCCCGTGACGTGGGGCAGTCTGATACCTTGATGCTACATGCTTTTTGCATCACAATGCAGCATGCATCAGCCCTAGGGACTGCCATATGATGTGGGACAATCTGACACCTTTATGCGACATGCTTTTTGCATCACAATGCAGCATGCATCAGCCCTAGGGACTGCCCCGTGATGTGGGGCAGTCTGACACCTTTATGCTACAATCATACTTTGGCATCACAATGCAGCATGCTTCAGCCCTAAGGACTGCCCCGTGATGTGAGGCAGTCTGACACCTTTATTCCACATGCTTTGGCATCACAATGCAGCATGCTTCAGCCCTAGGAACTGCCCCGTGATATGGGGCAGTCTGACACCTGTATGCCACATGCTTTGGCGTCACAATGCAGCATGCTTCAGCCCTAGGGACTGCCCCGTGATGTGGGGCAATTTGACACCTGTATGCCAGATGCTTTGGCGTCAAAAATGCAGCATGCATCAACCCTAGGGACTGCCCCACTAGGTGGGGCCATCTGTGATCTGGTTGCCACATGCTTTTTGCATCACAATGCAGCATGCATCAGACCTAGGGACTGCCCCGTGATGTGGGGCAGTCTGATACCTTTATGCTACATGCTTTTTGCATCACAATGCAGCATGCATCAGCCCTAGGGACTGCCCCGTGATGTGGGGCAGTCTGACACCTTTATGCTACATGCTTTGGCATCACAATGCAGCATGCTTCAGCCCTAGGGACTGCCCCGTGATATGGGGCAGTCTGACACCTGTATGCTACATGCTTTGGCGTCACAATGCAGCATACATCAGCACTAGGGACTGTCCTATGATTTGGGGCAATTTGACACCTGTATGCCAGATGCTTTGGCGTCACAATGCAGCATGCATCAACCCTAGGGACTGCCCCATGAGGTGGGGCCATCTTAGATCTGGTTGCCACATGCCTTTTGCATCACAATGCAGCATGCATCAGCCCTAAGGACTGCCCCGTGATGTGGGGCAGTCTGATACCTTTATGCTACATGTTTTTTTGCATCACAATGCAGCATGCATCAGCCCTAGGGACTGCCCCATGATGTGGGGCAATCTGACACCTTTATGCTACATGCTTTTTGCATCACAATGCAGCAAGCATCAGCCCTAAGGACTGCCCCGTGATGTGGGGCAGTCTGACACCTGTATGCCAGATGCTTTGGCATCACAATGCAGCATGCATCAGCCCTAGGGACTGCCCCGTGACATGGGGCAGTCTGACACCTTTTTTCACATGCTTTGGCATCACAATGCAGCATGCTTCAGCCCTAGGGACTGCCCCGTGATGTGGGGCAGTCTGACACCTTTATGCCACATGCTTTGGCGTCACAATGCAGCATGCATCGGCCCTAGGGACTGCCCCGTGATGTGGGGCAATTTGACATCTTTATGCTACATGCTTTTTGCATCACAATGCAGCATGCATCAGCCCTAGGGACTGCCCCGTGAGGTGGCTCCATCTGTGATCTGGTCGCCACATGCTTTTTGCATCACAATGCAGCATGCATCAGCCCTAGGGACTGCCCCGTGAGGTGGCTCCATCTGTGATCTGGTCGCCACATGCTTTTTGCATCACAATGCAGCATGCATCAGCCCTAGGGACTGCCCTGTGATGTGGGGCAATTTGGCATCTTTATGCTACATGCTTTGGCGTCAAAATGCAGCATGAATCAGCCCTAGGGACTGCCCCGTGAGGTGGCTCCATCTGTGATCTGGTCGCCACATGCTTTTTGCATCACAATGCAGCATGCATCAGCCCTAGGCACTGCCCCGTGACGTGGGGCAGTCTGATACCTTGATGCTACATGCTTTCTGCATCACAATGCAGCATGCATCAGCCCTAGGGACTGCCCTGTGATGTGGGGCAGTTTGGCATCTTTATGCTACATGCTTTGGTGTCAAAATGCAGCATGAATCAGCCCTAGGGACTGCCCCGTGAGGTGGCTCAATCTGTGATCTGGTCGCCACATGCTTTTTGCATCACAATGCAGCATGCATCAGCCCTAGGGACTGCCCCGTGACGTGGGGCAGTCTGATACCTTGATGCTACATGCTTTTTGCATCACAATGCAGCATGCATCAGCCCTAGGGACTGCCCCATGATGTGGGGCAGTCTGACACCTTTATGCGACATGCTTTTTGCATCACAATGCAGCATGCATCAGCCCTAGGGACTGCCCCGTGATGTGGGGCAGTCTGATACCTTTATGCTACAATCATGCTTTGGCATCACAATGCAGCATGCTTCAGCCCTAGGGACTGCCCCGTGATGTGGGGCAGTCTGACACCTTTATTCCACATGCTTTGGCATCACAATGGAGCATGCTTCAGCCCTAGGGACTGCCCCGTGATATGGGGCAGTCTGACACCTGTATGCCACATGCTTTGGCGTCACAATGCAGCATGCATCAGCCCTAGGGACTGCCCCGTGATGTGGGGCAATTTGCCACTTTCATGCTACATGCTTTTGCGTCACAATGCAGCATGCATCAGCCCTAGGGACTGCCCCGTGAGGTGGCTCCATCTGTGATCTGGTCGCCATATGCGTTTTGCATCACAATGCAGCATGCATCGACCCTAGGGACTGCCCCGTGATGTGGGGCAGTCTGATACCTTTATGCTACATGCTTTTCGCATCACAATGCAGCATGCATCAGCCCTAGGGACTGCCCCGTGATGTGGGGAAGTCTGACACCTTTATGCTACATGCTTTGGCATCACAATGCAGCATGCTTCAGCCCTAGGAACTGCCCCGTGATATGGGGCAGTCTGACACCTGTATGCCACATGCTTTGGCGTCACAATGCAGCATGCTTCAGCCCTAGGGACTGCCCCGTGATGTGGGGCAATTTGACACCTGTATGCCAGATGCTTTGGCGTCAAAAATGCAGCATGCATCAACCCTAGGGACTGCCCCACTAGGTGGGGCCATCTGTGATCTGGTTGCCACATGCTTTTTGCATCACAATGCAGCATGCATCAGCCCTAAGGACTGCCCCGTGATGTGGGGCAGTCTGATACCTTTATGCTACATGCCTTTTTGCATCACAATGCAGCATGCATCAGCCCTAGGGACTGCCCCATGATGTGGGGCAATCTGACACCTTTATGCTACATGCTTTTTGCATCACAATGCAGCAAGCATCAGCCCTAAGGACTGCCCCTTGATGTGGGGCAGTCTGACACCTGTATGCCAGATGCTTTGGCATCACAATGCAGCATGCATCAGCCCTAGGGACTGCCCCGTGATATGGGGCAGTCTGACACCTTTTTTTCACATGCTTTGGCATCACAATGCAGCATGCTTCAGCCCTAGGGACTGCCCCGTGATGTGGGGCAGTCTGACACCTTTATGCCACATGCTTTGGCATCACAATGCAGCATGCATCGGCCCTAGGGACTGCCCCGTGATGTGGGGCAATTTGACATCTTTATGCTACATGCTTTTTGCATCACAATGCAGCATGCATCAGCCCTAGGGACTGCCCCGTGAGGTGGCTCCATCTGTGATCTGGTCGCCACATGCTTTTTGCATCACAATGCAGCATGCATCAGCCCTAGGGACTGCCCTGTGATGTGCGGCAATTTGGTATCTTTATGCTACATGCTTTGGCGTCAAAATGCAGCATGAATCAGCCCTAGGGACTTCCCCGTGAGGTGGCTCCATCTGTGATCTGGTCGCCACATGCTTTTTGCATCACAATGCAGCATGCATCAGCCCTAGGCACTGCCCCGTGACGTGGGGCAGTCTGATACCTTGATGCTACATGCTTTTTGCATCACAATGCAGCATGCATCAGCCCTAGGGACTGCCATATGATGTGGGACAATCTGACACCTTTATGCGACATGCTTTTTGCATCACAATGCAGCATGCATCAGCCCTAGGGACTGCCCCGTGATGTGGGGCAGTCTGACACCTTTATGCTACAATCATACTTTGGCATCACAATGCAGCATGCTTCAGCCCTAAGGACTGCCCCGTGATGTGAGGCAGTCTGACACCTTTATTCCACATGCTTTGGCATCACAATGCAGCATGCTTCAGCCCTAGGAACTGCCCCGTGATATGGGGCAGTCTGACACCTGTATGCCACATGCTTTGGCGTCACAATGCAGCATGCTTCAGCCCTAGGGACTGCCCCGTGATGTGGGGCAATTTGACACCTGTATGCCAGATGCTTTGGCGTCAAAAATGCAGCATGCATCAACCCTAGGGACTGCCCCACTAGGTGGGGCCATCTGTGATCTGGTTGCCACATGCTTTTTGCATCACAATGCAGCATGCATCAGCCCTAGGGACTGCCCCGTGATGTGGGGCAGTCTGATACCTTTATGCTACATGCTTTTCTGCATCACGATGCAGCATGCATCAGCCCTAGGGACTGCCCCATGATGTGGGGCAGTCTGACACCTTTATGCTACATGCTTTTTGCATCACAATGCAGCATGCATCAGCCCTAGGGACTGCCCCGTGATGTGGGGCAGTCTGACACCTTTATGCCACAATCATGCTTTGGCATCACAATGCAGCATGCTTCAGCCCTAAGGACTGCCCCATGATGTGAGGCAGTCTGACACCTTTATTCCACATGCTTTGGCATCACAATGCAGCATGCTTCAGCCCTAGGAACTGCCCCGTGATATGGGGCAGTCTGACACCTGTATGCCACATGCTTTGGCGTCACAATGCAGCATGCTTCAGCCCTAGGGACTGCCCCGTGATGTGGGGCAATTTGACACCTGTATGCCAGATGCTTTGGCGTCAAAAATGCAGCATGCATCAACCCTAGGGACTGCCCCACTAGGTGGGGCCATCTGTGATCTGGTTGCCACATGCTTTTTGCATCACAATGCAGCATGCATCAGCCCTAGGGACTGCCCCGTGATGTGGGGCAGTCTGATGATACCTTTATGCTACATGCTTTTTGCATCACAATGCAGCATGCATCAGCCCTAGGGACTGCCCCGTGATGTGAAGCAGTCTGATACCTTTATGCTACATGCTTTTTGCATCACAATGCAGCATGCATCAGCCCTAGGGACTGCCCCATGATGTAAGGCAATCTGACACCTTTATGCTACATGTTTATTGCATCACAATGCAGTATGCATCAGTTCTAGGGACTGCCCCGTGATGTGGGGCAGTCTGACACCTTTATGCTACATGCTTTGGCATCACAATGCAGCATGCTTCAGCCCTAGGGACTACCCCGTGATGTGGGGCAGTCTGACACCTTTTTTCCACATGCTTTGGCATCACAATGCAGCATGCTTCAGCCCTAGGGACTGCCCCGTGATATGGGGCAGTCTGACACCTGTATGCCACATGCTTTGGCGTCACAATGTAGCATGTATCAGCCCTAGGGACTGCCCCGTGATGTGGGGCAATTTGACATCTTTATGTCAGATGCTTTGGCGTCACAATGCAGCATGCATCAGCCCTAGGGACTGCCCCGTGAGGTGGCGCTCCATCTGTGATCTGGTCGCCACATGCTTTTTGCATCACAATGCAGCATGCATCAGCCCTAGAAACTGCCCCGTGACGTGGGGCAGTCTGCTGATACCTTTATGCTACATGCTTTTTGCATCACAATGCAGCATGCATCAACCCTAGGGACTGCCCCGTGATGTG
>LGRX02005493.1:0-11843 GCA_001247695.2 Cymbomonas tetramitiformis
ACCCTATACAATTCAAGCGACACACGGCCGCACGGGGCACCCGGCGATGAGCCAACGACATTCTGGTCACTCATGCTCACGTTTAGTATCATTTCATAAGCATATATCAAACTATTGCTCAAAACACTCCGAAGTTTTTATCTGGTTCGTACTATCACGGGCAAGTCGGGTACATACGTAGGGAAACCCTGTACAATTCAAGCGACACACGGCCGTGCGGGGCACCCGGCGATGAACCAACGACATTCTGGTCACTCATGCTCATGTTTAGTATCATTTCATAAGCATATAACAAACTATTGCTCTGAAAAACACTCCGAACTTTTTATCTGTTTCGTACTATCACGGGCAAGTCGGGTACATACGTAGGGAAATCCTATGCAATTCAAGCGACACACGGCCGTACGGGGCACCCGGCGATGAACCAACGACATTCCGGTCACTCATGATCATTTTGGAAGCATTTCAAAAGCATATAACAAACTATAACTCAAACCACTCCGAACTTGCTATCTGTTTCGCACTATCACGGGTTAGTCGGGTACATACGTAAGGAAACCCTATCCAATTCAAGCGACACGCGGCCGTACGGGGCACCCGGCGATGAACCAACGACATTCCGGTCACTCATGATCATTTTGGAAGCATTTCAAACCAAAAACAAAAAAAAAATTGGAAGGAGTGGCGTCTTCCAATTTCGAGCGCTCGTCGTTTACTTCCCAAAATTGCTCACCGGGAACTTGGGCTCGCCGAATAGTGCATATAGTGTCTAAAAGAAGACATTGTCGCCGTCATTTTGAGCTAAAAAAATCTAGTTTCCGGTACCGATAGCTCCCGCAATAATTGAAAACGTTAAGGTGGCTTAAGCCACCCTAAATCGCTGTTAGGGTGGCTTAAGCCACCCGAAGGGTAATAGCCATTTCGCCAATTGGAGAGGTGCCAATTTCCCACTCACAAGTTTTGCACAAGTGGAAGCAGTTTTTCAAGGGGTATAGCGAAGTTGATGTCTGCCCTGAGTGCTCCTTCTTCTACTATGATGGCGACTTCGTTGATTTGGACAAATGTCCCGAGGATGGGTGCGGAGCTCCCCGTTATGAAGATGGTAAAACGGTTCGGGGGGCATATATTCACGGCCGGGCTCGCTGCATTTTTCGATGGTGGCCGCTAGAAGTCATATTTGGAATCTTGTTCATGACGCCGGATATGGCAATGCTAGCCAGGACCTGGTGGAAAGATGACATGCTGGACAAACACCCTAAAGCGGCAGTGCATGGCATACTCGGTAAGTACGATTCATAGCCTTCATTTTGAAACTCGATGTCCGCATGCCTTGGTCCGTAGGGCGTACTTAGTCCGGGCGTCGTCCTCACGGGTGGACGACGTGAGCATTACGTCTGGACCGAGCCGATCTACGTGTTCCGTACGATCGTACGGACTGGGAATGCTAAATCTCAATTTTTCGTGTGTAGAACAGCCGTCGTCCGTACGCACGGATTACTTGCGCCGTAAGTATCCGCACGTGTGGTTTATGTAATTCTTACTTATGGACTTGTTCTCCGCAGATTCGCCTGCATTTTTGAAGAAAGTTCGCGAGAACTGGGATTTCTTCAAGGATCCTAGGAACATTGTGATCATTCCTTGCGCCGATGGGATCGAATCGTTTAACGATGGACTTCGCTCAGTGACACCCATGACCTTCACCGTCGTAAATGTCCCCGGTCACCTCCGTTGTAAACGTGAATACGTTTTCACATGGGGGATTTGGGATGGAAAGCCGAAGGATAGTGCCAAGTTCTACAACTTATTTGCCAAGGAGGTGAATCAGCTGTGGAGACATGGTACGCGTCTTTACGACATCGTAAAGGGGGAAGTATTCACATTCCGTGTCATGCTCTACAAGGTTCTCGAAGATTATGTGGGGCTAACGGACGCGGCACAGCGATTCGGGGCTAACGCATATATGGGCTGCATGAAATGCTGGATACGGGGAATGCCAAAATCTGAATCTGGACTTACCAAAATAATTTACACCACTCAAAATCAGCCATCACTGCCAGGTGATATGCTTCCGTACGCGTGGACTAAGTTGTCCTTATTTGTCCGTGCGTATGGAACACCCGAACCCCGTACGGAGTACGTAGGGACATACACTTCCGGACGGACGGACGAAACTTTGTGATACTGAATATTTGGTTGTGATATTGAATTTGTGATTGGAGTGTGCTGACAACATTTTTTGCGACATAATGTGCGCAGCCCCGCGAACCGACAGCGAAGTCCGAATGCAGGCCCAACATCATGCTAGGATGCGAGACGAAGGCAATGTACCCTCGGACATTATTGCAGAATTTATGTCGAAGACTGGAGTTAAGTTTCCGTGCCCCTTCTCGCAAATTCAAGAGTTTGATACCGTCAAAGACTACTTGCTCGACTTGATGCACATCGTGTACAACATAATTCACCGAGTACAATGCGTCATTTGGGGAGCTAGCTGGGGGGTTAACTGCCGAAACCACGCGAGAAAACTCAAAGTGCATCGGTCCTGGATCACCGCTCCACCTCCACAACACCGAAATGATAGAAGATCGGCTGCAACACGACTGGCACGTACGTTCTCCAAAGTATTCCGCACGTGTGGACACCTGCTGTATCACTGACAATTCTATCGTCCGTACCTACGTTCTGCGTCCGTTTTACCTGTGGACAATTAGTCCATGCGTGTGGAACACTCATGTTTGACACTTTTGTTGTGCCATTTGTTGCAATTTCCTGCAGAGAAACCATCTCCGTGGGGACTTCCACCACTGGTCAAGAAGCGGGCAGTAGCATGGACGAGACAGCTTTGTCTACCAACTAGATGGGGGCCTCTAGCACGAAAGCTTCTGCAACAGAAATCCAAATCCCCGAACAAAGTGAGGAAGATGAAGGCCGCACACTTGATCGTTTCTCTCACTTCTGGATTACTTTCTGCAATAGCAGCAACGGAGAATGAAAATGGCGACGTGCTTCGACCTCAGTATGCAGCCTTCGTGGGCGAGCTCTCCGTGATTGTCCGCGAGATGACAAGCAGCAAGTTGCTGCCAGATGTGCGTCCCCAAGACCCCAACTTAATTTCCAATGTCCGTGCGTGGGGAAGTAATGTTCCGCACGTACGGCATATGGGTACATGCGGACGGACAGATGACCCTCACTTATTCCGTGTCTATGGACTAATATGTCCACACATTTGTTGCAGGAGATGGATAAATTGCAGGCCAAAGTGATCGCCTTGAGGGACACGATGGAAAAGGCAAACTCGCCTGAAGACTTGGTGATCATGTCGCATTTACTCGTTCATATTATTGAGCAGTTGAAGGACAACGGCCCGGCAAGAGAGTTATGGATGTTTGCAGGTGGCTACTATCCAAATTCATGGTCCTCCCACAAGGACCAACGCGCGATGACTATTATGAGTGCCACATGGATCTTTGAGGCGTATACGTGCTTTTGGCATCATATTTATGAGTCAATTGAATAATTTCCCCTACAGGATCGTCCACGCGTGTGCTAGAGGGGCGTGCTTAAAGGTTGCGCTTTTGATCTGTTTTTTATCGAAATCGTCGAAAAAAATATGGTCCTCCCACAAGGACCATAGTCTTTAAGCGTCCTAGCAGTTGCATGGTGCGCGGTGTTGGCCGCTCATGGTCGCACACCTTGAGTTTATGACCAAATATGAAAACTTAGTTGGATAGTCCACACTCTAGTCGCCATCTGAGCTCTCGTTTACCGTGGCGGGTGATCACTCCCGAGTGAAATAAGGATTTTGTGATTTTTGCACTTCTAATTTTCACTTCGCGTCAAGCTAACGAGTGCACATCGCTCACATACTTGCCCATATGGCGTATGTTAAGCTTTCAAAAAATCATTTTATGGATATACTTCAAAAGTTTAAGCACCATACGCTCCTACCACACTGTGAATGCACTCTAGCGGGCATCGTGGATAATGGGTCATGTTTGCACCGATTATCCCATTCCGGCTAAAAAATCGACTAAAAAGGTGTACGGTTGTTAATAAGCATTAGAGATGGCCAATATATGCACTCCAACATGACGTATGACCCAAATATGATGGGGACATGTGTATAAGATCGATATGATCGCATGGACGCAGGTGTAGCCTGCACATACTATTCCCAAAAAATTGTTGAAGATATCGTATCTTTTTGTGCCTTTTTGAATTTTCAAAAAAATGCAATCTGAAAAAGTTGAGGGTGCTTGTCGCAAATGCGAACGCCATGGATATCTTGGGTGGATCCAGGCCGGACCAAGCATCGAAGTAATTAAATTATGTCCCATTGATCCTAAAAATCATTGGGCGCGCCTTCTAGATCCGAACCAATGCCCAATTAAATTCTTGCAACATTGGTCCTTGTGGGAGGACCATAATCGATTATGGTCCTCCCACAAGGACCATGGGATAGCGGCCACAGGGCAAAAGTCCTCTCCGGAGGCCTTTCGGCCAGTTTTCGAGAAAACATTTGTTTTTTCTTGTTTTGACATCTTTTTGCATACTTAAGGGTCAAAATTCTTTCGGCCAATCTTCGGCCAAACCCCCTTTTTGGGAGACTCTCTCGGCCAGGGGCCGGTCAATCGCGACAGGACTTCTCCCCTGGATGTTTGTCTTCGAAGACTACTACGGAAAATTGAAGAGATCGATCAAGACACGTGCGCACCCGGTCGCAAGCATGATGAAGGGTCTGGAATTGCAACGGATGGTGAACATGGTGAAGGGTATTAAACAATTCACCACGACCGGTCGAGCACCCTTGTACCGACCCCCACCTAATCAGCCGATCTGGACGAGCAAAGCGACCGGGAACACCAAGAGAGTGAGGCCATCCAAAGGTATGCTTGCTCCTCGAGACCTTGGTGATGTGACGGCTTTCAAACCTTTTATTTCGGTAGGGAAGAGCATGCATATCCGTTATTTGCTGTCCAAATTATAGGTCCGTACGTGTGTTTTTATGTGTCCCGACGTATGGTAACCGTGTTTCGTACGTGGTCCGCGGACATTTCTCACACAATTTGATATGTTATTGTTTCGTCGGGTGCAGACGATGAAGAGAAAATCCAAGTGTGGCTTCGCAGCGAGTTCCCGTGGTACGATCGTCTGTGCCTGCAGTTCCGGACAAAGCTGGACGAGTACAATAGGTGCGCTAGCCGCACCGTCATGTCTTGACTCTCGTTATTTTGTTGGTACGCGCGGTTCGAACATATTGAGTGCGTAAACTTTACGTATTCCATCCGTACGGACGCGGTTAAATTCGGGTTCCGTACGTACTCCGTACGTTATCCGCATCACGTCCATCCGTGCGGACCTTAACTTACTACACACTTACCGATGCCTATGTGTTCTTCTGACTGATAGGAATGTCCGGCAGCGTGCCCGCCGCCGCCATGGGCGTGGGAGGCGAGCGGCACAGCCTCAGTTGGACGCTCCCACATTTCTGGACCCGGAAACATGGCGAAAGTGCCCACATACGGACCGCAGGTGATACCTTTCACCTTGCAGGAGCAAAGTTTTGCATTGGCTGGTGTAGCCATGTGGATGGAATTTCCCAGTGTCCAAGTCGGGCGCGACGAATTCCGGATACTCGACAAGGATGTCGGGAAGAAGTCTTGCCAACGATACTTCAAGCAAATCTTCAGAAGTCCGGGCAAACCCACCGACGAAGACCGACGGCTCCAGCGTATACCCAAGGATGATGTCGAAGACAGGCACGTTTCTCGAGAAATCCATCCATTTCAGCATGCTGATTTGATTTGCTCATCCCCACTGAATGGGCCATGGTCGTCGAACGTGGGTAAGGCACTGTCCACACCCACGTCACTCTTGTGTCCGACGTATTCCGTACGCAATGCACACGTCTGGAATACGTCCATGACCGTGGATTACATATGGTCGGCGTGTGGACCACTAAGTCCTTACGGATAAATAACTGATTATGCAATCTATCATTGGTTTGCCCATCCAGGTACGGAGAGATTTTGAAGATTGTCCAGCTGGAGCTGCCTGGCTGCAGTCAACTGCTACTGAAGGCCCGCTGGTTCCCACGAGCAGCAGCGCTTGCAGACGATGTTTCCAAGAACATATTTCTGCGCAATGACATGCCATGGGAAGTAGATCAGCCGTTCGTCCGAGTGGACAACATTGAGAACCAAGTGTGCATTCAAAGCATTCCTGTCATGCCAAAACGACTTGCTCGTTACACAGGAAACATCGTTCCGATGCACATTCGGCAACGCACTGACCGGCTTTTCATTGTGCTTGATCGGCAAGCGGACTTCTTTCGCGACCTTGGAGACAGCAGCTCTGACGAAGAAGAGTGGAGAGATAGTGTAGATTCTGACGAAGCACCAGAAGATTGATGCCGCCCTGAACTGGAGAATATTTCATTGTAGGACCGCATGTCCGCTCGTATGTAATATATAATCCGTATGCAATCCATACGTGTGTACATAGTTTATTTTGTAAATAGCATAACCCTGCGTAAGAGTCACGTAGTCCGTCCGTACGGACGAGTGTATCCAGCTTTCTACGCATAGCATGTTCCCTGCTTATTCCGTGCGCATATCAAGGTATGTCTTACGCGAGGTCGACTTTACACAAAACTTCTGATTTTCTAGATCGTGAGATATAAGCGATTTAAGTTTCCGCTTATGTATGGTTAAGTATGGGAGATAACTGAGCGGTATCGACCATAACTTTTCAATGCCTGGGTCAATTGTATACCCGGAGTACGCAATATGTTTAGATTGCTTTGAGCGACATGTTTATCGAATAAAAATATTTTCGGAAGTTTTGTGTAAAGTCGACCTTGCGTAAGACATACCTTGATATGTATATGTCCTTGGCGTCCATCCGCATGGACGGCGCATGCAAATAACACTCCATATCGGAGGGAAGGGGAGGGGACACCCATAGAATGTCCACACGCACCCGTGTCGATGTCCATACGAAGTCCGTCCGTACGGACAGATAGTCGCGCCCATGTAAACAAGCCAAGGCAGACTCCTTCATGATGGCATATGCTGTCCATCCGCATGGACGGTGCATGCAAATAACACTCCATATCGGAGGGAAGGGGGCGCCATAGAATGTCACAAGCACCCGTGTCGATGTCATACGTGATCCATCCGTACCCGGGCCGGTTAGTCGCGCCCGTGCAAACATGCCAAGAGCTGAGACTCCTTCACGAGGGGCATATCTTTGTCCATCCGCATGGATGAGCATGCGAAGAACACCCCATGGCAAAATTTGGCCTTGAAAAGCACCATGGCGTGTCCATGGGCGGTCCATGCGCATGGACAGCAAGAGTCCATACGCATGGAAGGTGCAAGCGGGCTCCGGCGCGAAATACACATGTCCTTAGGTGATCCATGCGTATGGACGGAGTAAGGACGGCTGAGTGTTTGGACAATCGAGATGGACGCCACGAGGTATAGTATTTTAGATTGTACGCAGGAAAGTCAAAATGTTGACGTTCCGTCCGTACGGACACATTGCGGAAATCCGGACGGATTGCATATGGAACGAGAAAAAACCTTCAAAACGTTTTGACATGTGATGTCCATACGTATGGACCCCTTTCCAAAAGCGTCACCGGACTCGAGTCCATTCGAAAACCGTCCAGGTGGACTATGATAGTCCATCCGGATGGAACAACTTCGTTTTCTAGGGAGGTGACCCCTTTGTCCCCCTTACCATGGGGGAGGATTGGGTTCCCCGTGAGCGTGCAAGTTCCTACACGACACCCGATTGCCTCCGGTGTACATCTTGAGGCTGTTTGGATGGAGCGCCTCTCGAGGATCCGGCTCGTGCATGAAGGCCACCCGGGTCTTTCGAATCGTCGCCACGGAGCATGTCGGGCGATCAAGTCCGGTAGGTTCGCACAGAAACGTGTAGCTTGCGTTGGACGCGTAGTCTCCCAACGTCGCAGTCAGCAGCTCCACTGTTGCCGCCTTACCGTTGTCGCCGCGCTCGCCCATGCAAGAAGACTACTAGCTTTTTCGCGGGGTTTCCACCGACCAGAAGCGATCCGCAGTACGCTTGCATCGCCTGACGCGTTTCGCTTTTCGGATAATTATATCTTGGCGTAATGCGACGCTTCGATGTCCGCTTCGACCTCCTCTTCAAGCCGTTCGCCCGGCGCTACGTAGTTGTATCCCACCGTCATGGTGACCGTGCGCATATCCAACGGCACGGCTCCTTTCCGATGAAATCTCCACTCTTCCGATATATATACCTCGAAAGCTGAATACGCCGTTGTTAAAACCGAGCAATTCCAAATCGCTATCTAAGGACTCTTCGAACATCTGAGGGGTCACTTGGCCATTTTCAGGATCGCCTAGCTTGAAGTGACTCGCCTAAGAGTCGCCCACGCTCGCTGCGTACGATACGTTTCTTCCTCCCCCTTTAATTTATTTGCTGCATGTATGATTCTGCGCCCCTTGTATCGCCGCTGGACCGCAGCCTCGCAAAGGATCCATCGTTACGCGTGCGCTCCCGATCCCTCGCTTCGACGGCACCAGCGAATTCAAAGTCAAATTTCTCACGCGTGTCTTAAAAATGCGCGTGTCCGTGGCCTCTCGGCACCACCGCGCGCCATCGAAACGGTATCATGTCCACCGCTCGACTTCCGACCGATACACATTCAGACCCACTCTCGTTGTGGGATGCATACGAAGGTACAGATACCGCGCTAGGTCGTACGTGTGATGGGGCTCGTGCAGCGCCTTCGCCACGGCGTCGAGCGCCTCCTCACTCGCGATCCCCCCCCAGTTCTCGTGGAGCCGCTTCGCGTCCGGAAGCAGCACCTCCCACGGCGTCAGCGGATCCACCGTCGCCGCTCGAGAGTCCGTCCATGTCACGCCCTCACGTGATTTCCCGGCGCATCGCTCGTAGACGCCCCGCCTGAGGTTCTCGGATACTCGACTCGCGAGGTACTCCACGACCGCCGGGGACAGTTTCAAAGAGGCCGCCGTCGCCGCCTCGGAGGCTTCGCTGTGCTCGGGGCACCGCGCGTCCGCGCAAGCCATCGGCGTCACTCGACCGGATGCGTGCAACACCGCCGGTTTCGAGTAATGCGACCCGCTGGCTTCGCACCGCAGCGTCTCCGCCGAGCGCAGTTCCATCAACCGTTCTCCCGGATACGTCGGGCTCTCGTCGTCCTCCTCGCGGTGGCGCTTACCCAACACCGGCATGCGCATCGCAGACGCGGGAACGAGAGGTCGCAGACCGGCGTCTCTGTAGAATCGCTCCACAAACTGCAGCGTCTCCGGATCCGCCTCGCCGTGTCTCGTCGACGACGGAGTTTTGCCTTTGTAAGTCCGCCGAGCGTACCACGCGAGACGCGACTCTCGAACGCTGGATCAAGCGACGACGCACCGCCTCGCGTCCGATTCCACCGCGCGCCACGTACTTTCGCTCCCACACATCCGCGTTGTCCTCGCCGCGTTCGTCGTGCATCTTGTATCCCGATTCCCTCAACACGACGAAGGTTCGCGTCCCCGACGCGGTCTCGCCGCTCTCCCTCACCGAGAAACGTATCGAGGCGGGAAGCGTCGGCGCGTCGCCTTTGTGCATCGCCGGAGCGACGATTTCCACGACGCGTGGACACGCCGCCTTTGAGATGATCGAATCGGGTCGAGCGCGCGTCGTCCGCTGGAATTCTGTCAGCACCACGTCCTCCACGAACTCCGCGATTTCTGTCTCGGGCGCTTCCGCGCTTTCCGGTCCCCGCCTCCATCTTCGAACGCTTCTCGTCGCGCTCCAGGTCCGCATACGGTTTCTCGACCGTCTGGTCGGTCGCCACGGGTCCCTCCGTCGCAAGATCTCTCAAGTCTCTCCGTCGCAATTTGCGCTAGCGGCTTTCAATCTGCTGACCTAGTGGTGTAGTGAGCCGTAGCCGTAGGTGCGGGATGTACCGGGTCAAGACCCCGGGCACCCAGCTTGAATTCCACACGTGTTTCCAGTGAAGTAGAGTAGCTGTTTGTTGGTCTAAACTGCTTCGCTGTACTTCATGCCGGTTTACTGCAGTCACAGCTTCGGGTGGTGTGGTGGATTTTAGGTTCAGGGCTATTATTATGGGCTCTGGTAGCCCCTAGGCTGACTCCGTTTTCGAGCACTTGGGGGGTACGACGACTACGGCAGCCCCCGGGGGGAGAGCGTGGGCAGCCAATGCAGCGAGAACCTCGTTGGCAAAAAATCTGGTGTCAGCAAAGACCTCTGAATTTCCCGCAAATTCGAGGCCATCCATCCACAAGATACGGTATGCAGGGTGTTGTGGTTTCGGAAGTACTACGCGTATTCATCTACGAGTAGGGCTATGCAAAACCTCGTGTGTGAAATGCAAAACTTTTAGATGAGAAGCCAAACCAGAAGCATAATGCATGTAGTCCCGTGTAAGAGTTAGAATATAATGGTCACAATACGCATGTCCTCATGAGATGCTTTGGAAACCGTATGAGATATTGAACATTCAAATCTCACTACAATTCTCATCCAAATAAAATGATGTATCATGGTATTTCTTTATAAAATATAGTTGTCAATGATCGGACCAACAAAGTGTAACCATTTGCATCTGGATTACTTGGCATGTCTATTATATAACAGGAAGGACGGGTACAACTGGTGTAATTGGTGTAAATGGAGTGCATTTGTACTTTTCAAAGCACATCTTCTCGATTTCTTCCATGGTGTATGCATCCATGATGGCACGGACCTGTGAAACCTGCACAGGGTTGAACTTTTGATAGAAAGCCACGAGCATATTGTGCATATCTGCAGCATCTGGCATCTTGCTTGCTACCAGTGAATTTGCACTCGAATTAATCGGGATAACTTGCGTTGCAGTCGGGGCATCATTGACGGCAGCTGGCATGGCAACTGGAATATCGGTTGTAGCATCGCTTGCTTGTGCGGTGTGGTTTGGCATGTTGAGGGTCCAGGCCGTCCTCGTCGTCGTGGGTGTCACTGCAGAGGTTGTTGCTTCTTCTGTTCGTCACCACGGAACAAATACTCAGAACTTTTTGCTTGCTTCATGACTTTGTGCATCTACAGCATTTTGCCACGGTAAGAATAAATCAGACTCCTAAAAGAGCTTCATCAATGAGAGTACATATGAGGGCGATCTGCTAGCTTGTACACCTCAGTAAACATAAAGGATACATGCACATAAATGCACTGACTGACATTTGAGTACCCTGGTTAAGCGAATGAAGGTAGATGATTTTCAATATTCAAACTCAGATATTTAGATAATTCGATATAAGCTGTTAGGTAGATCATGGCATAATGCATTTTTACATCAGCAAGACATCTCATCATCGAAATTTGGAGTGATAACTTCAAACCGCTTAAGGGAAGAAAATTTGTAAAAATGTTGTAATCAGGACATTGTCGAACTACCTCGAGCCTCGAACAACTTAGGCGAGTCAGCGATCCCCCCTTGGGGTGATACTTGAAGATTTCCAATGATGACCTATCGTGGGTTTTTGCTCCTGAGTATGTGAGCTCCTGAGCTGCCATGCGCGCTCAGAAATGTATATCGGTAAAAATTTAAAAATCACAGATGCCACATGGCAAAACTTCCTGGTCTTTGCAATTCCTTTGGTTTTGTGAATGCCATTGACATTGGATAAAGATGGGAATTCAAAATAGTTTGATATGCTTACCTCCTTCAACTTGTCTTGCTTTCCTCAACCTCCTCAAGATGATAAATCCAGCAACCGCCGAACAAATGACAGCGCCACTGACACCGCCAATTATCACCCCAAGATCTGTTTCAGAGGAGGAGG
>LGRX02005494.1:0-21657 GCA_001247695.2 Cymbomonas tetramitiformis
GGCCGCCCGGACCTTCGTGGTGAGATTGCGTAAGGACGAGGCGGGGGGGACTGGGCCGCCCGGACCTTCTTGGTGTAACATGGCGGGCATGGGCGTTGGCGGCGCTGGCTGGCTCTCTTGAACGATGGTGCTGCCCTCGCCTGGCGTCACGAGAAGGTGCATTGGTGGAGGATGTGTCCAGGTGATGGCCGATCTTTGCCAGGACCCTGAGTTTCTCGAGAACATTGGAGACACGGGCCTGTGCTTCCTGGCGGAGCAGCTCCGCAAGCTGAGCATGAGCCAGCGCGAGGAGGTGGAGACCATCGCCGTGCTCACCATCATGAATATTGCCACCCAGCCGCGCTTCCTAGCGGTTCCTCTGGGGATCCTATATCCCCTCGTGCACACGATCCGCTGCCAGCTCGACCTCGAGGACAACCCACGTCGTCAGGTAACCCTTGACCCTATCTGTCGCTTGTCTGCTCTCCCCTTCCAAGACCTTCCCTGCTGAGATATCGCCACCACCGGCAGCAGGCTGACGTCTGCTGTGGTGCGGCCTTGCAGGCACCTTGCAGGCATGCGGCGTGCCAGGGATGCTGCCAGAGCTCCTTTGCCTGACGTTGTGCAGAGCGCCTTGCGGCTAATAAGAAGGCGATGGGGTGCCTTTGTACAGGTTGCTGGTGAGGTGCTGAACAACCTCGCCCAGAGTGATAGGCTGGACGAGCTACCGAAGGAGGTGATGCATATGCTGCTGGGGGCTCTGAGTGTGAACCTGGCCTCCGCCGAGGAGACCACTGCGGAGTACGCCAGCAAGATCACACGCACGCTCGTCAGCCGCATGGACGACACCGACAGCGGTGACCGTGTCGTGCAGCAGACCATTTTGGAGACGCTGACGGACCAGATGAAGAACGGTACCCAAGACCAAATCCTGCAGGTAGGGCCCGGTGATGCAGTGCACACTCAGATGCCAAGGGTTGAGGTGTCTTGTGTGGAGGGAGTCTGAGATGGTTCCACGATGAACTGCAGGCGGTGAAGGGCGTGGAGCGGCTGGCATCGAGCCTGGTGGTGGGAAGCGTTGCGGAGGAGCTCATCGAGAGGACGGCCTTCCGGCTTGTGGAGTTCATGAGCCCCAGTCTCGGTACTTGCCTCCTCCCTTTCGGGCGCACTGCAGGGCCCTTGGATGCGCCTCCTCCCTTTCGGGCGCACTGCGGGGCCCTTGGATGCGCCTCCTCTCTTTCGGGCGCACTGCGGGGCCCTTGGATGCGCCTCCTCCCTTTCGGGCGCACTGCGGGGCCCTTGGATGCGCCTCCTCCCTTTCGGGCGCACTGCGGGGCCCTTGGATGCGCCTCCTCCCTTTCGGGCGCACTGCGGGGCCCTTGGATGCGCCTCCTCCCTTTCGGGCGCACTGCGGGGCCCTTGGATGCGCCTCCTCCCTTTCGGGCGCACTGCAGGGCCCTTGGATGCGCCTCCTCCCTTTCGGGCGCACTGCGGGGCCCTTGGATGCGCCTCCTCCCTTTCGGGCGCACTGCGGGGCCCTTGGATGCGCCTCCTCCCTTTCGGGCGCACTGCGGGGCCCTTGGATGCGCCTCCTCCCTTTCGGGCGCACTGCGGGGCCGTTGGATGCGCATGGCGTGTGGTGTGTCAGCGTAGGGATTTTAGTAGCATGTGGCCTGAAGCTTCCGGACCCGATCCTTCTCCCTCTGAGTCATAATTGGTCGTCTGCCCTCCTCCCCACTCCCCATGTTCTTCCCCCCACCCCCTCCCTCTCCCGCGCGCAGACAATGCGAAGCTCTGCTCGGCTGCCACCAAGGCGCTGGGAGCACTTGCCCTCTCCAGCGATGGGCAGAAGATGCAGCAGGCGGTGCTGCACATCACCTTGCAGCATCTGTTCCGCGTCTTCCTCACCGCGCAGGAGCACGAGTCGCGCACCGCCCTCGTCACTATCGCCAACCTGCTACGATGTGATGACTGGCAAAACCCGCTGGCGCGCCACATCAGCTCCCCTCAGATGGACACGCGGAAGTTCATGAGCACCGTGTGCGAAATGCTACATGGTGACGAGATGTACCTCGTGGAGGCAGCCAACACCATCCTGGACAACATGGTTGTCCAAATTGGCCTCCCTGAGGTCCTTACCCCTCCCCTCCCCCGGCCCTGATCAGTTGCCCTGCTTATTGGATGCAGAGATGTTTTCTGCTGCGGCCTCGCCTTCGTCCCGGAGGAAGGGCACTTTGAGCTGGGCCAATAATGCGCCCGGCAGGAACGCAATGAGCTGGGCTATTGTGCATTGGGCCATAGAGGGCGGCGGTGGAATTGCCCTCGATCACTACTCCTTATCCTTAATGTGTTAGCGATGGGTGGGAGGCCGGAAACTTGCAGCCTATGGAGGAGCTGTTTGTGAATGGTATGGCGCAATGCGTGCACGATTCCATGGGCCATGGCCTGCCCACCGAGGTGGAGGATCTGGCTGCCACATATGCTGTTAACCTGATTGAGAAGGCGGTGGTCGGAAAGGGCATCCAGTGGTTTAATGCACTGCCCGACAAGTGCGTGCGACTCCCTCTGCGCTCCTCGGGTCCCTATGAGCACCTACTACGCAACCTGCATTCTCCCTTGACCCCTCGGCCCTTTCACAATCGACCATGTCTCCCTCGACTCTCGGGCTCCTCGACTCTTGGGCTTCTCGACTCTCGGGCCCCTCGACTCTCCGGCTCCTCGACTCTCCGGCTCCTCAACTCTCACCCTTGCTCGAGGCTGCAGCCTGTGCCCGAGGCTCCCCCTTGCTCGAGGCTGCAGCCTGTGCCCGAGGCTCCCCCTTGCTCGAGGCTGCAGCCTGTGCCCGAGGCTCCCCCTTGCTCGAGGCTGCAGCCTGTGCCCGAGGCTCCCCCTTGCTCGAGGCTGCAGCCTGTGCCCGAGGCTCCCCCTTGCTCGAGGCTATCATCCAGATATCTCCCCATGGCACCGACCACTGCTTCACAGCGCACACTTTACCTGTGAGCTACCATAGGGGACGTGCCAAAGGGGAAGGGCAGGGAGGTCCGTAGGAGCAGTTGAGAGGGGTCTGAAACGGAGGGCATGGCGTGGGCTGGCGCACAGAACGATCAACAATTGGTTTAGCGCTATTCTCGCACATACTCACCTGGAGACTGTATTTGGGACGAAGGTGCTCGAGATGTACAAGGTGCAGATGAAAACCCTGGACGGCCAGTACCGCATGTTTAACCTGCTCGCCGGGGAGTGCGGTAAGAGGCCCTGCACTTGGCCTGTCTCCCCCTGTGCGAGGTCTCGGAGGAGGGTCTTAATTCCACCTCTTGTACGACCAGTGCCTCGCGGTGAGAAGCGGTAGCGCACGTGAAGTGTAGGAATTCGAGAGTTTCGTTTACACAAAAGCAACCATAAACTTTCATTATCAAAAGATATACCAGTTCGCAGCTGGAAACGCCACGAACATTTGCGCGCCATCATTGCTGATTGGGCGATCTTATGTGAAAGTTCACAAAACAGAGTCCTACGTGTCACTGTCGTGTTCATAACGACCGCAGTGACACTCTTGAGTACAGATGAACTCATTACGCACTTCCCGATGGTCATCAGTGATCTGACGGCCACGATTAGTTCAGCAGATCTACAGATCTAGATCTAAGGGTTCCATAGGGTTTCTTTAGGGTTTCTTCAGGGTTTGATCATCCTGACTACTGTACAAGGTCTAGAAAGTCATTCTTTACACCAAACTGATCAGCAGGCACTTGCAGATTCCAATACCCCTTCTAAAGGGTGACTGTCTAGTTGTCCTACTGCCAGTTCTTGGGAATGGTGCCCCTTCAGTCAGCAATGTCCAGTTCTTGGGATGGTGCCCCTCCAGCTCCATTTTATGGGGATGGTGCCCCCTTCAGTCTTCAGTCTTCAGGGTCGGAGTCCTTCAACTTCATGATACCAAGTCTTTCTCTGTGTGTAAGGAAGGCTGGTAGAGGAAGGGGCTTGGTGAATATGTCCGCTGTGTTGTCCGCTGAGGAGACATACGAGGCTTCCCCTGTCTTGGACTTCACCAGTTCCCGGATGTACATGTTCCTCACCTCTATGTGCTTGGACCTGTTGTTGTTCACATAGTCAGAGGCCAAATGAATGGCCCCTTGGTTATCACAGTACATAGGCACTGGGTTGCAGATGTCCACCAAGTTATTCAGCACATTGATGATGTACTTGATCTCGCGAGCCCCTTCAGACATAGCTATGATCTCAGCCTCGGTAGTCGAGAGTGATACACACCTCTGCATGATCGAGGAGAAGATGAGCAAGCTCCCACACAGGTAGAGTGCAATGCCAGATGTAGACCTCCTCGTTGTCTTGCAGCCAGCATAGTCAGCATCAGTGTATATGCTCATTGGTAGTGCTCCACAAGCCAGACCCAGCCCCCTTGGCACAGAAGAGGTTGTTCGCAGCACCAGCTCGTAGCTCACAGTGCCCTTGAGGTATCTGACAACCTGTTTCAGTGCCACAAAGTGCTCTGGGCCATAGGACGCACAGAACCGAGAGAGAGCAGATACAGCAGCCATGATGTCAGGGCGCGTGCACCTTGCAATCCACTGCAGCTGTCCAAGCAGCCCCCTGAACGGAATGGTGGTATCCTTGCCATCAGATGGAGCAAGAGAGCACCCCGGAGACATGGGCAGGCTAGCTGGCTTGGCATCCTTAAGCCCATAGGTGTCAACCATCTGGGAGATGTACCCAGACTGAGAGAGATATGCCACTCCAGGGCCCCAGCGCACACCAATTCCCATCACAAGATCCAGAACACCCAAGTCCTTGCAGGCATACTTGGAGTTGAAGGCTGTCACGAAGCTGTCATACCACGAGCGACTGTCAGTGGCCACAATGTAGTCATCAACATACGCCAGAATGATGACCGTGAGGTCAGAGTCCCTGATGAAGTACAGGCAGGGTTCAATATCACTGCGCCTCATCCTCACATCATAGGCCATGATGAAGGCATCACTGGTCTCAAACCACTCTTTGCCCGCTTGCTTCAAGCCATACACCGCCTTGAGGAGCTTGGCACATGTCCTCCCCTGATACTCCAGCCCCCTAGGGAGCCTGACATACAGGTCCTCCTCGAGGGTCGAGTTCAGGAAAGCCGTCTCCACATCCATGTGATACACCTTCAGGGAAAGGTTCAGCGCCAGAATGATAACCAGTCTTACTGAAGACAACTGAGTACACGGGGCAAAGGTGTCGAAATAGTCAACACCATACTCCTGTTTGTTGCCCCTCACACACACCCTCGCCTTGCGCTTCTGCAACTGCCTATGCTTGTCCAGCTTGACCTTCAACACCAATGCCATGTCCAACAGGCGAACACCAGGAGGCACATCCTCCATGTCCATCATCATGAGAGCCTGCTTGACCGTAATCAGGGCCTCAAGCTCGTTCTGAATAGCCTCCATCCACTCATCAGCATCTGGCGCCCCCATAGCTTGTTTGACCCCCTTGGGCTCAGTCACTCCAGGTGGCAGCACATCCACTGAGTCCCCAGCACACGACTTCGCAACTGCTGCTAAGCATGTGTGCTCCGGAGGGAAGTGTACCTTTCCCACTGGCAGGTCAATGTGCGTGAAGTTCGTGAGTAACATAACACAGTATGGGACTGAGCTGGCCCCCACAGCTCGTGCGCATATAATCCCAGCCTCCAGCTTCTCACGTCCAGCATCTGCCATGACCTCAGTAAACAATGGGTAGTTGACATTGAGGTCACCAGTGTGCACAGCTGAGCGTACAGCAGCAATATGCTTGGGCTGGCCATCCAGATAGTCCCGGAGGCTCACCCAGCACGTCACATCCACCGCCTTCACCTTCAGCACTGCCAGAATCTCGTCACTGTCATCAGGCAAATAGACCCCGACACCAAGAATACCATCCTCCAGGCCACTCGGAAGGGTGTCATGATATGCTGCATCCAACATCGTCACCATGAAGTTAGTACTCAGTGGGGCCACTGCAGAAGGATCCCATGTGGTGACCACCTTGCCCAGCTTGTCCACAGCCTCATGGAACCTGACCATACCAGACTTGACGATCTTGCCGGACTCAGGATCATACAGCAAGTAGGCGGATGAAACCTCAGAGTGACCAACATACCTCAGTTGCTTTGCCCGATCACTGAGCTTGTGTTCCCTGTTGTCCGGGTCCACAAAGGCATATGCCAGACAGCCAAATACCCGAAGAAGTGAGAGGTCATAATGCTGCCCATACAACTTGTAGTAGGGGGACTGCTTGTGTAGAGGCTTCTGGAATGTTCTGTTCAAGGTATACACAGAGTGTCGAACAGCAAGTGGCCATACATCCACACCAAAACCAGATGTCACAAGTAGTGCTCGAGCCATTGCTTGCACTGTCCTGTGGGATCTCTCAACACGAGCTTGGTTCTCGTGAAGGTACGGCGACCCATGGCGCTGCTCAATACCTCGCTCCTTACAGTACTGCTGTGTCTGCCCAGCAATCATGGTGGAGTCCCCATCAGTATGTAGCACCATATGGTACTTCTCCTCAAGCTTCATGCGGCTCCTGTGCCTTCTCACCTCGACCAGGAACTCCTCCAGTGCTCCCAGGTAGTCTGACTTCTTCTTCAGAAAGTACACGCATACCCAGGATGTGCAATCATCCACAAAGAGTACGAACCATT
Organism: Cymbomonas tetramitiformis; assembly: GCA_001247695.2. Taxonomy (NCBI): domain Eukaryota; kingdom Viridiplantae; phylum Chlorophyta; class Pyramimonadophyceae; order Pyramimonadales; family Pyramimonadaceae; genus Cymbomonas; species Cymbomonas tetramitiformis. The sequence goes on from LGRX02005494.1 coordinate 6,659, forward strand.
GGTATCCACCGGCACTGTGCCTGAATGGTCCACAGGTATCAGACCACACCAATAACCCAATCTCCTCAGCGCGCTCCCTACCCGTAGGCTTCATAGAAGGCCTGATAGCTTTGGTGAGCCTGCAGGAAACACACCTCTCTGGACAGCGCAATACCAGACTCTTGGTATACTGCGCAGTTGTGATACCCATAGGGACCCCCTCGTCCAGCATATCCTGCATGGTCACGTCACCAATATGTCCAAGGCGAAGGTGTGCAAGCATCTTGGCATCAAGCTTCATCACTGTATGCCCATCCTTGTACACCACAACCACTGGCCACTTGGTCTCCCGGACCCACACTCTGTCTTTCCCACACATCTCCAGGTTCTCCACATTGTAGCATGAATCCAACGGAGCTGAGAATATCTTTTCTCCAGCAGGATATTCATGGACAATGGTGAACTGGGATGTAAACTGCCACCAGCTGGCCGTCTCCCATCTGGGTAATACCAATAGGAACTTGGTGGAGTGAGGTGCCCTACCAAAGTCACTGAGAGCCTTCTGCAGGCATCTCAGGATGGTATCATGCTCATAGGGCGGGTTGCCATAGCATGCCTCACCTGCCCAGTCCCTGCAGAAGCAAGGGCTGTCAGTGGTGCAGTAGTTGTCCAGGACGTGGTTGTCACTGGAGGCAAACAGTTCCAGTGTGAAGGGTCCATGCTCCTCGATGTGCTTCCCAGCCTTCTCAAATTTCCAGTCCGTCTTGTCACGGTCAGAGTCATCATGATATGCTGCACAGGCCATGTAGGTATCAAAAGTGCCAGATACCTGATCCTCATATATGATGTACTGGTTGCCAACCCTGGAGAATGAGAATGTCACCCCCCCACTGGATATCTGCCTAGCTCCAAAATCAACACTGAACCCAGCATCCTCAAGTGCCACCACGGACACCAAGTTGAAGGGCTGCCCAGGGATACAGTGAGCACCAGTGAACTGTAGTCCAATAGCGCGCCCAGTGAATACATCCAGTTTGGCAAACGTGACCGTGCCGCTGCCCTCTGACGAGACAGTACCCGCCTGCACCACACTGAAAGTGGAACGAGAAGTGGCATCAAAGTCATCTCCAAAACCAGCCATTGAGTTGAATATGTGTTTGGAGGCGCCACTGTCCAGCATAGCCACTTGACCACCGCCCGCAGCCAATGGCAGGTCGCTGGTGAACACGTCAGCCTTGCTGCCCGCAGATGCAACACATAGGACAAGCGAGCTGCACATAGGATGCCCCCCTTGCAGGTCACATGTCTCCTCATCATCAGAGCCACTCCCATCTGCTAGATCAGGCGCATCATAATACCAATCAGAAGAGCAGCAACCCTCAATCCCAGGCTCAGCGCCCTCGGGACAGAGGTGGTTCCTGCGAGGCGGACAGAACAGTCCAGATGCCCAATCATCAGAGGGGATGCCACCCAATCCTTCAAGGGGCTGCCACACGTGCGCATCTTCCTCCTCGTCCGAGTCCGAGGCATCCACCAGATCAGGCATAGCATCCGAAGCATAGCCATCATCACCCGAGTCAACGTTAGAAGCTGCATCCAGAGCAGGGATGGAGTAACCAGAGTCATCGCCACAACGATGATAAAACAGCCCAGATGCCCAATCATCAAAGGGGATACCACCCACTCCTTCAAAGGGCTGCCATGAGTGCTCACCATCCTCCTCGTCCGAGTCAGAGGCATCCACCAGACCTGGCATAGTATCTGAAGCATAATCATCATCATCTGAGCCAGAGGAATCACTGAGACCAGGCACATAGCCGAGTCTAGATAGTGTGTGACAGGCCCAGGCATGATGGTCAGCAGCAACCCGTTCAGGCGTTGTGAAAATGACACCAGAGTCACCCAGTGCATGCACATGCTCGGGCAATGGGTGAGAAGAGAAGGCATGTTGAAAAGTAACCTGCTCAACACCATATACCATACAGGCATCCGGTGTGGTCCTAGAGGTAGAATCTCCTGGATCCGAAGAGTCATCACCACGATGAGAAGAGCCCTCAGAGTCATAGCCACTGTGATCTGAACCATCACTGCCATCAGACGAGGAGTCAAAGTCCCACTCATCCTCATAACCATATCCCAGCAAGGCCCAGAAGTCCTCAATCACCTTCACTGCGTCCCGAGTAACCATACTGAGTAAAGTCACCCATGACTGCATCCTCTCAAAGGACCCTCGTACCATGACCGGCTCCTTCTCAAGCAGACGCTGCAGTAGACCGAGCTGCTCCGCCACAAGGTGCTTCGCACACACCATCTTCTCTTGGCACACCACTCTGCCATCCGCAGGAAAGTGAGGATCTTCCAGCACCTTCAATGCCCTGTCCGACACTTCCACAGAGCCACTCATGAACATACTATGCACATACTGGACGTCCGAAGTGTACCATGGCTGCCTGGGGGATATCTGATACCCAGGCCCAAGATGTTGCTCCCTTCCTGCCTCCCATAGGGCTTGGGTAGGATCAAGCTTTCTCCCAGGCAGAGCTGTGCACAGAGTATCAATGTAGACAAACGAGTCGTACACCGGAGCCACGGGGAAATACCTGTGCGTGTTCAATAAGAACCGATGCTTATTGGGCTGATAGGGGTGTGACTTCTTACCAGGTCTCCTCAACGTAGAGTGCCCTCTCATAGAAGCATCAGACCTCCACCGACAGACCCCACTCACAGATTGGTCCCCACCCCCAACAGGGAAAGAACCCTCAGAAGATGTAAGTCCATCCAGAACTGCATAGTAGTTGTGCAGGGAGACACCAGATTGAGACCCAATATAGTCTTCCACAGTGTAACCAGAGATAAATTGAGGCATGTCGTCAGAGAAACAGGTAACCACGCTGTCCAGCTCACAGATTGCATACAGAGCCTCCCCAGAAGCATCCACACCAGGGTCCTGCTGAGCTTCAGTAACAGCAGCCGCACGATTGGGTAGCTTCCCATGCTTCTGGTAGTCCTGGACCCTCTTCATTATCGCGTCCCTCCTCTTGGGATTCCTCTTGAGGTACTCCTCCCGCTTGTCCTCGTGAGTCACAAAGCATTCTTTGGACGAGTGCCCAGTCATATGACATACCGGACACGGAACCTTCTTGAGCATCGCAGTACGCTTCTGCTCTTCCTGCTTACGCCGGTCCTCCACAATTCCAGCACCCGTCTCTGTCGCTGCTGCTGAAGTAGCTATAACGTTGTCGTAGTGGTCACACACCGCATCATTTAGCTCCTGGAACGACGGTAGCTTGTTCTTGGAGTACATAGTACGTACAAAGACATACGCCGGGTCCAAAGAGTTCAGCACCATAGCCACAAAGACCGCCTCCAGGCTGGCAACATGAAACTTCTCACCGGTCGGCAGGAATTCGCTCGTGCACGCATATTCCTTCACTCTGTCGAGAACTTGCCTCGCATTTAGAAAGCCCGGCAGTGGGGGAGCGAGCGACGCAAACCTCTTCGTGTCATCAAGCAGAGCCTTGACCTGCCTCACAAAGTACGCAGAGCCCGTGCTCCGACGCATTTTAACCAGCTGCCGCCAGGCTAAGACACCGTCCGCCTCCTCGCTGTACGTCTGTACAACCGCATTTGCCGTCTTGGAAGTCACGGCCGATAGAAAGTCGTGAAACAACTGATTCGCTGCCACTGAGAACTGCTCGTCCTTCTTGATGTCCTCCAAGTCGCGCGCGTCCGATAAGAGTAACGCCAGCGCCCGATGACGCATACACGGCACAATTTTACCCCGGAACTCCAGCCACTTGCTGTCATTTTCTGCGTCCTGATCAGAATAAAGTTGGTCAGACTTGAACCCCTTCAACATATCCGTCAGAAGAGGCAAAGGTACGCCCGCAGTACCACCCGCAACGTGAGAGTGAACACTGGAACCAGACATACCGGATTCCGCGGCCTCAGGAGACGCAATAGCATGTCCTGTCCCCGCATTCTGATTCGCAGCCAACTGGGGCACTGTCTGTGCCAGGACCTGAACCATTTTCATAAGCTCATTTAAACGCGCGTCTTGCTGCGAAAATAGCTGTTGCTGCCTCTCATCGATAAGAGCTGTCAGCGCTGCAGAGTCCTCCCCAACTGAAATTCCATCTTCCGACAGTCCCTCCGAAATGTCGCCATAAGTAGAATCCACACCCAGTCCTGGCGGGGTCCGCTCCGCAAGCTTGGCCTTGTCTTGTCTCTTACTCATTTCCGAAAACGCGCAGCAAAAATTTTGCGTGATACAACCGTAGGTTAACACTTACTGTGTAGTAAGTGGGCCCAAAACCTGTAGGAATTCGAGAGTTTCGTTTACACAAAAGCAACCATAAACTTTCATTATCAAAAGATATACCAGTTCGCAGCTCGAAACGCCACGAACATTTGCGCGCCATCATTACTGATTGGGCGATCTTATGTGAAAGTTCACAAAACAGAGTCCTACGTGTCACTGTCGTGTTCATAACGACCGCAGTGACACTCTTGAGTACAGATGAACTCATTACGCACTTCCCGATGGTCATCAGTGATCTGACGGCCACGATTAGTTCAGCAGATCTACAGATCTAGATCTAAGGGTTCCATAGGGTTTCTTTAGGGTTTCTTCAGGGTTTGATCATCCTGACTACTGTACAAGGTCTAGAAAGTCATTCTTTACACCAAACTGATCAGCAGGCACTTGCAGATTCCAATATGAAGACCGCGCGTGCGCCACCCGAGGTTCACAAGAGGGGGCCTCGCTTGTCATCGCTCCCGGAGGAGGGACGGTGGATGCAGGAGTGAAGTGCCAACAGTCCATTATTCTGCTCCTGGAGTACTACCTATTCAGCGTGGCGGAGACTGTGGAGCACTTCATGCTCCTGAAGCCCACCGTCCTCAGCCGCTTCACCATGGCCTGTTCCGCAGCGCTCATCGTGCGAACCTCCCCCCCTTCACACTACCCGCCCCTCCCTCCCTGCTCCGCCCCCACCATGTGCACATTCACATCTGCCTGCTGCAGGGGCGAGAGGAGGCTGCAAGCTCCTGCAGGACCTCACGCGCGCGCTGCTTAGCAGGCGCGGCGCTTGCTCGGCCGCGCGCGCCTGCCTCGGCTTCACCGCGGCTTCCCGGCTTCGCGCGCGCTTCCCCGGCTTCGCGCGCGGTTTAGCTATAAGCGATGGAATTCAGCGGCAGAGGCGATGGGTCCCAAGTGTTTTTATGCGGATTACAGCAGGCGATATTCAGCACCGTCCGATCTGATCTTCTCAGATCGACGGACCGGTTGGTTTTGCCTATGATAGTGAGTATGACATCGGTGCCAGTGTTATGACATTCATGCCGGGACCGTGACACAGCTGCATTCATCCTAGCTAGCATTCCTGATAAAACAATCGGTGGAGAACATTCCTGCAATCAGTTGGAACTGTTCCAATCTGAGTGAACTGCAATTTCGTAATTCATTTTAAGCTTTGGTATTAATTCCGACTTTGCCGCCATGCCTCTCTCTCCACCTTCTACTGGAATTTTTACTGATTCTGCGTCACAGCTGGACTTATCCCGATTGGAACAGAAACTATCTGGTTACGAGTTGACTGCTCCTGCAGACCCTAACCTGGTGGGATGTATCCTTCACTTTGCTTCTCATGTCGACACGGTGGTGGCCTATGCTCGTCGGGGCGAACCGTGCGAAGCTTCTGTGGTACAGACCTTTGCTACGATGATGTCGCAGGTCTCCGTTGGTTCTGAGTCCCGTGCTTTGATCGACGTCGAGGCTCCTTTAATTCCTTCGATTATTGAGGAGATTCTCTCTTTTGCCTACGGTCAGCGTTTATCTCAGCTTCGTAGCACGGGAAACTTAACTGGATGCCCGGGTCGCGTTGCTTACGGATTTTGTGGTGTTATCGAGCCGTTTGAGCAATACACGACGACACCAGATCCCAGTGCGTATGGGACCTGTGGCCAGAAGGTCTGTCGTATCAATAAAGTATCAACTCACATGGTTCACCCTACTCAACACCGACTACGACAGAACAGTTGTTTTTCCCGCAGTAATTTACCTTACTGCCAGGCGATCTCGTGCGAAGATTCAGCTCCGAGTTTTGTCCGTTGTCGCTTTTGCGCAGCCGTGATTCATAAAGGCTGCTTGGATGAGTTCTTTGACGTGGGTAACTACGCCTTCGTCCGTGGTGATGCTAGTCACTTGATCTGCACCGATTGTTTCCATCCTTTTCCGGAACTTTTCATGACTTACCTTTCCGCGCGCAAGCCTCAAGAAGATGTCGCATACCTGGTGGTTCTACCTTTCCATGTCACACTGGCAACTCACCAGGCGTATTGCCGATTGCTGGAAACTTATTCTGAATTCGATGGTCCAGCTTTGGCTTTTATGGGCGACTACGATGAGCTGGCGGACGGTGATTTTATCTCTACTACGAACTCTGCGACTCCGATTACTCTGGCTCCTGAACAACGACACCTGGTTGACATGCGCACCCAACTGTTGGGGACGCTGTCTCGTACTCGCTCTCGTGCTGATGGTTTATCTGGTGGATCACGGGGTGCTCGTGAAGCTGATTCGGAAATTGTTTTCCCGCAGGGTAGCCCCGTGCGAGCTGAACTTTTGGCGCAACTCAGTGCAGCACGGTCGGGCAGCCTCCCCGTTCCTCCCTCCGTTCCAGTTCCACTTGCGTTAACAGCCCCTGTCCACGTGGCACCGGCAGTCTCTGCGGAACTTCCTCGCGACGTTTCAGCAAAATATGTGCCTGCTGCATTTCGAACATCTGGCATCAGCTTTCCGCTGACTTCTTCGCCCCCTATCCCTCCTGGTCTTGGTGAATCGACGGTCGTGCCCGTCGTGCGCGTTGAGCCCCCTCCGGAACTTGGTGACATGCGAATCGTAGCGGAGCGCGAGTCAGCACTGGGGCGTTTCGGTTCTTCTGGTATCCACGCGCAACCTGGACACGCACCAGCTCTTTCTATTCCGCCTATCTCCGTAACGACTGCAGCTGCTATTCCGACACCGTCTGCGACACTCGTACCAGCGCCCTTGGCCTCTGCACATGGAGGTAATACGCCCACCTTTGAAGAGCTTATGCACGCGACCGTCACTGCACACGGCTTGGGGGATCTTGTGTCGGGCGCGATTGACGGCCTGACTCTGCGTGATCCGGCCAGTCCCTCTTATCCGGGACGCGAGATGTTGGAGAACTATTCGGTAACAGCACGGACGCCGCGTCCAAAAGGCAGATGCAGCGTTTGATGCAGTCTGACACTTTGGGCGCGAGTACCGATTTGCAGTACACGCCCCTTCAGGAGCGTGGCGGTGACCTGGTTCAGGTGGGCGCGTCATTGCGCGTGAAGGACAAGCTCCAGTTTCCGCGGGCTGACCGGTTCCTCAACTGGTGCCGTCGGCGTTGTGAGGACTGGGAGCGGATCCGCAGCAGCGGTCTGGGGGTGTTCGCTTAGAGCAGCAACCCCGACAGTCCGTTCAAGTCCCATTATCACACGGTCGTGTTGATTGTGTCGCGTTATGAGTTCCTGATGGAGCTCGTTGATTACGTGCGCAGCGAGATTCCCAACGTGCCATTCGACGCTACTTACGTCTTGATCACGTCATACTATGTGACGGCGAGATGGACTAAGCAGCCCTTTACTCGCGCCCTCAAGGAGGATCGAGACCTGGTTCGGATGGGCTCAGAGGCGTTAACTACGGTCTCGGCGCGCCGTGAAAACCTGCGGCGTCTGGTGATGGAAACTTTCCCAACGATGGCCTTTCAGCGGGTGTTGGTGCGTATGGGATTGCTGGGTAACTCGGTTGCGCCGGGGGCGGGTTCATTTCCGGTCCCCCCGCAGCCCAGTGAGCAGCTGCCGCAGTCTCCAGTGATCCCTGATGTTCCGTCTGAGGCTTCGCGCCCTTGCCCATTATGCGGCAGTGCGGAGCACAGTTATTATGCCGGTCATTACACCCACACTGGACCGATTACTCGAAAAACTTGCTCGGCTTCGCGCGCGCTTCCCCGGCTTCGCGCGCGCTTCCCCGGCTTCGCGCGCGCTTCCCCGGCTTCGCGCGCGCTTCCTCGGCTTCGCGCGCGCTTCCCCGGCTTCGCGCGCGCTTCCCCGGCTTCGTGCGCGCTTCCCCGGCTTTCGGAGCAGCAATGAATGAGCTTCAGTTCAGGAATGCTTTTGCTGTACACATGCTTGTATGCTTGTGCTGTACTCATGCTTTGTACACAGATGTTTTGGAGGAACCGAAACCCAAGCTGCTGGCACTTGCTGAAGTTGCAAGAGGCCAGCGGCCCCACTGGGGGGGCCGGGTCGTGTGCACTAAAGATTATATGAAAATTCCGGCTTTACCAACAGGTGTTAAGGCATTTAGAGTGCCTCACAGAATGAGTTCTAGAATGTCCTGCTAATCACTATTAACGCTTTCCGATCTCGAGCTTGCAATCTGAATCTGTTCACCGATCAATCTGTCATATTTTTTGGCACTCTGACATCTGAAACCTGCCACTGTCCGAAACTTGTCACCTGGTCGAATCCGTCGCACTCTGCTCGTGACACTGCTCAGATTCTTATTTTTCTTCGATTTTTTCCCGACTTTTTCCTTTTTTTGACTGTCCTTACACTATTAATTGTTCTCAGCACCGAAACACTGCAAACTGCCTCGCACTTTACTCAGACGTGGCTTAAACTTTCGGAGCAGCAATGAATGAGCTTCACTTCAAGATGCCTGTGCAGTACACATATGAGGCGCAGTTGGGGATATGAGGCGCAGTTTGGGGGGGATATGAGGCGCAGTTTGGGGATATGAGGCGCAGTTCGGAGCAGCAATGAATGCGCTTCACTTCAGGAATGCTTGTGCTGTACCCATGCTTCTGTGCTTGTGCTGTACTCATGCTTTGTACACAGATGTTTTGGAGGAACTGAAACCCAAGCTGCTGGCACTTGCTGAAGTTGCAAGAGGCCAGCGGCCCCACCATAATCTCCATTGTAAAAGCAGTTGCAGGAGGGCAGACAACTCGACAGCTCTCAGGCCGCTGTTGAATGTTGCCCGTACAGCATCGCTGGCAAAACATCCGGCCGCAAGCCAGACAGCAGGCGACGATCTCGCTGGGCGTCCCCCGACAAGACGGGCACCCGGCGCCCAGCGCCCCGGCCACCAGCTTCACCAACCGCCTGAGCTCCTGTAACACCTCGTCTGCAGGGAACAGTGGGTGGGAAGTACAACACCACCACCGCCCAGTGGGTAGGTCCACGGAATGCCCGCTCACTGCCGAAGGCATAGGAACCATCCGGCTGCTGCAAATGCCTCCACTCAGGAGAAGTAAACAGATGCGAGCCCCGCGAGTAATACTTTAGCACTCTGCCCCCACGCACCAAAGGCCACCAATCGTAGGTGTCCCATACGGGCAAGACAAAAACCCCTGAAGTGTCCCCCGGCGAGCTGCGGTAATGCTCCAAGAAATGTCTCAGGTACTCCCCAATCACAGAGAAGTCGGGGTTCGCATACACGTGCTCGCCCCGCAGGTCCCTCCGTAGGAAGCTGTCAACCACCGAGCAAAACCGAGGCAGGTGCGAGTTGGTGCCTACTGGGTCCGCCCCACCATCCAAGGTGAAAGGATACACTGTGTGCTGGCCCAATGACTCAAACTCATCCCGCCTGTATTGCCAGTCAGAGTAATCCTTGTGCCTGACATAGCACGACAAGCCATCTGAAAGGTCGTTCTCCTTGCCCGGGATGTGCTTTGCGGCCACGTCCAGATCATACAGACGAGCCGCCCGGAACAAACGCTCACACACCGGCCACAGCTCACTAGCCATGGTCCCCTGCCGGTTCACGAGGCTCACTGTAGTCGAGTTGTCAGAGCGTCCCAACATACGACCGCCCGCAAACTCCGGCCCCAAAAGCTCCACCGTCGAGGCAAATGTACTAGCCTCCCGGAAGTTCGAGCTCTTGTGGGGTGCCCGCTCATGCGCCGGGAAGTCCACAATGTGGCGCCGGTCCTGGTAGGCAATGCCGCCCTGCCAGCCAGAAGCATCCATAGTAGGAGCCGGCACACCCTCAGGAGTGCACCAATGCCTGGTGAGATGAGGCCTATCACCACTGTGTTGGCCAGTCCACCAGCCCGTGCACTGTGGCGCATCCTTCTCGATGTAATAACGCCTCACCGGGTCGGCCAGCAGACTGTCACAGAAGCGACCGACCTCTGCTCAGGCCTCTCTCCCCAATGTAACGCTCACGTCGGTGCCCCACTGAGCTTTGGCGCTCCAATCACGCGCCCCAGGATCAGTGAAGTCGTCCCGCGCCCGGTAAATAGGTGCCAACATATTCTGGCCACCCTTGACCAGGGGCGCCAGGAACTGAAACTTGCCCACAACTGCCGCCAGCTCTTGGCGCGGCACCGGAGTACCCTCAGGGTAATCACTGAGAAGCTTGTTGGCAGCTGCCACATACTTCTCCACCCTCGGTCTGGCGGCCCCAACATGCTGTGGTACAGAATGAATCTCACGGCCCACATAGTCCTTGACCTGAGATGGCCACTGAGTCTTCTTCTCAGAGACACGAATACCCGCCTTGGCCAGCTGAGCGTGAGCGGCCTCCACTCGAGACGTCGCCTCCTCGACCCCCAACTCCTCGTCATGTACCGTGTGCCCATCATCTACGAACACACCGGTGCACTCTGAACGGCCGTCGGCATACACAGTGTTGTTCAGCATACGCTTAAACACCTGGGCCACCTCGGCCTGGTGCTTCGGGGCGTCAGTGAACCCGAACATGTCATAACGAGCGCGATAAAAGGCCTTCGACACCGGGAGCTGCACTCCCATGTAGTCACAATGTGGCTGATAACGGGCGTTATTCCAGAAAGCGTCGCTCAAGTCGAATCCATCCATAAGACATCTAGGCCTCTGGAGGCGAAGAACATCCTCGATGTAATCATACTCGGCACTGGCCGGAACCATGGCCTCGTTCACACCGGAGGCACGGGCGTTCCAGACGTTGCGGAACTTGTCCTTTTCCGTGTTATACAACGAACCCAGCGGTGTGATCGACCAAGGTTCATACCATAAGGGACCTTCGAGGACACCTGCCTGAGCCGCTCTCAAGCAGTCTGCCTCTGAACGATCGGCGTACTCGTAGCAGCTCGGGTGGTTGTCCCGTTCGTAACGAATGGGTTTAGTGACAAACTCCATCCGATGACCTTCTTTACACGCCTTCTCCAACTCCGCCTCTTCAGGCAAAAAGTGTCGATACCGCTCATCAGTGTAACGTACACCCGGAGCATAAAGCCCATCACCAGTGTCATGAAACGTCATCTGGCGTCGGGCGTGCTCATACCGCTGCTGAGGCCCATTAAACTTACGGGGTGGCACTTTAAGCACCAACATACGGTGCATGCCGTCAGTAGTGTAGACCACCATAAAGGTGTGTGGTTCACCAGAAACACGGAGCCGTCGCCACAAAATCCTGTCTCAGAAATGTTGGACGGCAGCCGATAGGACTCCAGGACCATATAGCCCCTTACCCAAGTCCAGAATCTGCTGCTTAAACACTTGAGCAGAGTCGGTATACGGGTCGAAGTCTGTGTAATCACGGGGTACCAGGCAACCGTCCGGATACCAATAATGAAGTTCACTGAAAATGAGGTCGTAGAAGTTGTTGTGATGATTGGACACCACTTCGGGCTCAGGGTCCCCCTCAACAGGAGGGGAACAAGTATTACCAGTCTGTGATGAATGAACCGTTGGCATGCTCTCCTTCTGTCTGGAGCAGAAGGTACTGACCGGGTTCACGTCAATGCTGGAGTGAGGTTCTGTGATTGGAATTGTCAGCACTGGAGAGGAACTGGGTATTATACCTGAGCCAGGAAGCTCGTCGAAACTTCAAGCCACCGTCTCCGTCGGCTCGCACGGTGTTGCAAGCGGACCGGAGAAGGCATGCAGCTTCACACACTTCTTCCGCACCCCGTTAACGGAGCGGACACGGTTGCACTGCTTCGTGATCGGCACATCCGCCGGGTGGTCATAGGCGTCGGTACGATAAGCATGGGGACCACCACAAAGCGGACACGGACCACGGCGGTTCGGTGTTGCTGGAGTGGAACTCCCACCAGATCCTTCACCAGCCGTTGCTGGAGCAGTTGGCAGCTGTGCCAGCCCCGGCACTTGCCCGTAGAGGGGAATCTGGTGAGGTGAGGCCGCTGAACCCATAAGACTCCCCTGGTTCAGACGAGATAATAATCTGCCATATTCCAGATGGGAGAAAGCCTCGATCACATATTGACCAAGCTCGTCACGACGGGAGGACAGGGTGCCTTGCGCGGTGCCCAGCCGCAGGAATGTACGATCCTCCTTGCGAGACTCCTTGTACGGGTGTTTGTTCCAGCGGTTAGTGATGTACTTTGAGGTGAGGAGAAGGTAGATGGCCTCAAACCTCATCGCCGGCCACTCGCTCCGAACATATTCACACAACTCACGCATGAACTCAAACCTCGTGATGATGAGAGTTGCAGAGCGGTATTGCCACCCGACCCCCCGGGCGTCTGGGTCATAGGCACCCACTCCGCTACCCCGGATGAGTTCCCATTTTTCGACGTTTTTCTGGCACCACACCATAAAGTGCTCAAATTTGGGAAACTGGATGTTGTCCTTGACTCGTATGGACGAGCCATCCTGGACAAGGTCGTTGACGCTCCGCTGCAACGGCGTGTGCTGAAATTCAGAGCTCTCACCCAGAGTCTGCACAAACATCATGCGCTGCATCTGGGTTTTGCTGTGCTTCGTAACACTATTGCAACTGTAGTTGATGAAGCGTTCACATCCCAAGTGCGACGGGCTGGCTGGGTCAGCGACAGTGAGTCCGTCAATCTCACCCGTCACGTACGCCTCCATCCCTGTGTCAGGCGACTGCAGGCTCACCAGGTCATCGTAAGTGGGAGTACCCCGGAACGCCGGACCTTCACGTTGCAAGCGCGTTGCTTCGTTGGCCAGGAATTCCTGAAACGCGGCCGACTGTGGGTTCGCCACCTGATCGTCAAACGGGTTGGGATAGTTAGTCGCCCCACCGATAGCTCCAGCTGGTGCATCCGACTTGTGCGTCGGCTTGTTGGGAGCTTGGGTCGTGCGCCTGCCAGGAGGCACATACTTCTCCTCGGTCGGCGCCACGGGATCAGCAGCGTGTTGAAGACGCAGCTCTCCCAACGCGTGAGGCAGAAGACGGAACGGGCTGGCCTGCTGAACATCACCAAGCTGAGAGTCGGTGTCGCTGGTGGCAGGCGAAGTATTACCAACAGCGGTGGTACGCTGGATGGAGTTGAGTAATCCTTCTCTCAGCGTTTGTAACTGCTGCTGCACGGGGTGCAGCTGACTCAGGGTGTGGCTAGGGGTCCCCGAGCCAGCTGCGTGAAGGGGTACGTCCTCCGTCACCAGCTCGTCGTAGACACCAGGATACGCCAGCGGTGGTCCCTCCAATGTCATCTCCAGGACCCGACCATAATAAGTGTCCTCTGCACCACGTGCGTGGTTGGGGAGAATCACGAGGTGGTCGATATTTCCACCACGCGCGGTTTCCATACCCTCCAAGATGGCCGGTATAAGCTGAGGCGACAGAAGCAAGCAACGGCTGCACAAAATGTGGGTCTTGTCACCAGGCATGAATGCGTAGTTGCTGTCCACGTAGAGACGCGCTGCACAAGCGCGGTGAAGCACGAACCGACAACAGCGACAATGAACGTAAGAGCGGGTTGCCATGCCGCACTCGCACGCGGGTGGTTCAATCAACTGTGAGACGCCGCACACGTTGCGGCGTCCCCGCGTTACGTCGCCCCGCGCCAAATGTGTGGACGGCTTGAAGCGTGCGTGCTGCTGACCACATGTGCCGAAAGTAGTTGAAGTAGGTTTTTTCAAACTGGCCACCGTGCACTCGGTCTCCCCGCAGAGGTCAGATCCCTCAAGGCAGGGACAAGTAATCCGCGTCGCTGCTCCGCATAGTTTTCCACGACGATCAGCAAAATAAGCCGTAAGAATCTGTTCCACTAGGCCTCGCACTTCCGGCATATTCGCTTCCAGAACAGTCGCTAAGTCGGGATTGTGCAGTGTAGTGCTCACCGAACGCCACCGTTCGACAAGTTCCGTCTCTACTGGCTCAGGCCGTAATTCTGCTGCACGGAAAGCGTCGAGAGACTGAATCGCTGCCGTAACCGCTGTCACGAATCCTGCAAGCTTGTGCTCTTTATTGCCCAGAGTCGCTGCCGTCATAACACTGTAAACTGCCTTGCACTTTGCTCAGACGTAGCTTAAACTTCGCGCGCGCTTCCCCGGCTACACGCGCGCTTCCTCGGCTTCGCGCGCGCTTCCCCGGCTTCGCGCCCGCTTCCCCGGCTTCGCGCCCGCTTCCCCGGCTTCGCGCGCGCTTCCCCGGCTTCGCGCGGCGGTCTCTGGTTGGGAGCTCGAGTATCTTAAAGGGTGGGGAGTGGTGTGGGACGGCCGGACCAGGCTGACGATGACGTGGACAAGCTGTTCCAGGTGAAGCGCCTTCTGTCGCGGCTGATGAACACCGTGGCCGGCGGAGTGCTGTGCCTGGAGGCCATTCTCCAGGGCGGTGCCATCCAGACATCCACCACATCTCTGGAGGTCCTTGTGCTGTTCGCTGAAGAGTGCGGTGTGCGGGACGTGCTCGCCAATGCCGACACCTTCCATAAGGTCTGTTGTGGAGAGGGGACCTCGGTGGGTGCCGCCAGGGCGGAAGCACTGTCTGAGGGCACTGAGCGGTGGTGGAGGGGACCTCGGTGGGTGCCGCCAGGGCGGAAGCACTGTCTGAGGGCACTGAGCGGTGGTGGAGGACCTCGGTGGGTGCCGCCAGGGCGGAAGCACTGTCTGAGGGCACTGAGCGGTGGTGGAGGGGACCTCGGTGGGTGCCGCCAGGGCGGAAGCACTGTCTGAGGGCACTGAGCGGTGGTGGAGGGGATGGGATGATCTGGGGACAAATTGAGGGGACAGTGGAGAGTAGTTCCAGC
>LGRX02005496.1:0-19715 GCA_001247695.2 Cymbomonas tetramitiformis
CACCACCACAGCCGTTCAGCCATCAACTACGAAATCCACGCACCCGCAGCCGCAATCACACGTCAGCATCAACAATCACGCTCATATCGCCACGCCACACCCACTTCTTGTCTTGCCAGCTGATGTCTCCCTATCCATACGCCATCAGCTGGGGGGGGGAATATATTTAGAAACTTGCCCTCCAATGCCGCACCCACATCTCAAACCCAAAATCCCTCACAACACCCCACACTCAACCACAACAGAGATACACCGCCATTTTAGCAACCAACAATACCCTCACGCCCCGCCAGCCCCTACATTGCCGCCCCTTGTTCATAATCGCGACAGCTGTCACAACTATGAACACGCTTAGAAGGGGTCCCTCGGGCACCCCTGAAAGGCCTGTCAGACCCCCCATATTTAGTCACGCTACCGCAGCCCATGTCAGACCCCACCGCATTTGCCCCCATCGCGCCCGTCTCAGCCGACAGCAAACGCCCCAACCATGACCCCCTTTTTCAGTAATTGTCAATCCCCCCTCAGTCACGGTCCTACCCCAGTTCATTGTCCGCTCGAGCGCCCGGAGCATATCACGTTCACCCTCCAGCTCAGATCTCCCTCCCAATATAAATCATGCACGACGCCTCGCCAAGCGCTACATCGACGTCGCCGCGACCAGCCCGTGCCGATCCGCGAGCACCGCAGAGCGTCAAGCACGACATCACGCGAAGTGACATCACGACATGACCACACATGACGTCTCGGCGATGCATGACAGGGCAAACGCAAGCGCGCGTTGACACCAAACGCCGCTGTCACTGGGAACCAATGGTCACAGGGCATCCGAAACGACAATGGCATTCACGGACTTCCACTATGCTCGCTTGAGTATTTAGCTAGCTCCTGCTTTCGAAAAGTTAGATCCGAACCTTTCAAAACCATTCTGCGGGATAGTGATATTTGCCTCTTGTGGCCTAGCATTAAATGTGATATATACATATATATGCTTCGAATCCACATGAGAGCTTTGCCACTAGCAGTTTGTAAGAGTCTGGTTCGGATCCCCAGAGTGCCGGCACGCCACTCTGATGTATGTGCGAAGTCGTGCCGGGGTGTTTGCTTTATCTGTGATTTGCCCCCTGTGTTGCTCGTTTGCCTTTCTGCCTTTCATGCTTCCATCTGAGCCTGAATCTACAGTCTGCGAGTGCAAGTTAGACCCGCGCCCGTTTTGCGAATCTACGAGCCGGCGCGGCAGAAGCGCGTTGCCGCCTGACATGTTTTACGTAGCAGAGCAATAGACACGCATATCGCCGTTCCGCAGCGGTGGAGATCCGCAGCTGTCCGAAAACGTTCGCGAATTCAGGACACGCTCGTGAATTCCCACAGAGGGGCATTTTCCCCGTTGAGCGCCTAGCGGCGAGATAGCCCGAAGCTGCGTTTGTCATAAATTCACACCCGCGACGGCGAACCGTTACAGGCACTCTCAGCGGTATTCACGTGTGTGCACGATGCGCCCGGCCTTTTTGTGCCATATTTTGCACCATTTGCTATGCGAATTCGAACCTCGCGGGGCTTGCTTGCCGAATATGCTCAAACCGGCGTATGTGACCGGCGTTTGGGAATGCACAACCGTAGCCGCGCTAACTCGAGCCGTGACACCTGACTTTTGCTGTTTGACGAGGTTGTAGCCGAACCCATGTTTTCCCCGCAGTTTGTATGATGTTTACCTTTGTGAATTCGACCTGCGCAGGCTGTGGCAACGTTGAATTCCCCGAACGGACCTGTGTGACAGGTTGTGGGAATTCACGGCTTACGGCGCGCCAGCTCGAGTCCAAACACCTGACTGCAACCTTTTGACAGCATTGCAGCCGAATGTTTTCTCCTTCAGTTTTTATTGTGTTTGTAGTTGTGAATTCGACCCATGTGGGCGTTGGCAGCGGTGAATTCCCCGACGGGCCTGTATGACAGGTTGTGGGAATTCATGGTTGGCGACGCGCCAGCTCGGGTCTGGACACCTGACCCATGCCTTTTTGCCATGCGTGTGCTCGAAGCACGCCTTTGCCCGCAGTTTCTTTCATAATTTTCGACGTGAACTCGTGCTTGGCTGCTCGAAAGGCACCAACTAGGCCTTGTGGCAGGTTGGGGGCATTCACCGCAGGAGCCGCTCGTGCCGCGACCTGGGCGCACGACACGTGAGCCGCAGTGAATGCCCAATTGCAAAGTGTTGTGTTGTTCTGCTGGAACGGTGTCACCTAACGGGGTGCCGAACCTCTTCGTTGATATATTTAAAAAACTTGCCATCCAATGCCGCACCCACATCTCAAACCCAAAATCCCTCACAACACCCCACACTCAACCACAACAGAGATACACCGCCATTTTAGCACCCAGCAATACCCCCACGCCCCGCCAGCCCCTACATTGCCGCCCCTTGTTCATAATCGCGACACATAGAGATATCGACCCAACTTCAAAATCGGCATCCCCGGTAGGAAATCATCATAACTTATCTACTAAGCCCTGTGGAGGTCCAATCGACCCCCCTTGGGCCCTGGGGTGGCCGTAGACCCCTTGCTGGAATCTGTATAGGCAGCCCTGACTGGGAGTCCCGGTGCAGGCCCCTATGACAGACCCCTAGGACCAACACTGGACTGCTGACTGATCTATAGGTTCGTGCTGTGACACACGCTGTGTCACAGGTAGGCTAGTTTCCGAGACCGTTGCGAGACCGTTCCGGGTATATCTACTAGCTTAGAGTTTATTTATCTTATGAGAGTTTATCCACACAGTTCGGGACCCTCTGATATCTAGTGAACTAGGATATTCCGGTAGGTCGTGGCCCCATCCACGCTTTATTCCACTTGCTAGTTTGGCCATGATTGGCTAAACGGCCGCTCGGAGAGGTGGTGCGTGTTTGCGCGTTTGGGCATCAGTGGGAATTATGAGATGAGCGGCTTGCGGTGAGCGACTTTGAGCCGCGGCTATGGGGTACCGGCTTGGATCGGGTTTCGTCGTCGCAATGTTCATTCACGGTTTTCTGCACGCTCTGATCCCACTTGCTACCGAAATTTGGGCTGGTGACCTTGGCACCTTTGACTTCGACGACATCTTCCTTTGCCCCTCGCTCGCATGGCTCGACCGCTCGTTCCGTATCTGTGACGTCGCATTTTTTCCGCGACCCTACCCAAACGTGCTGCAGCGTACCGCCTCCCCTCAGGCTTATCTAGAGATGGGAATCACAACAAGATCCAAGAAATCCCTCACGAGGGACAGCGACATCGACGCCTCTCTGAGGTTGATCGACGGGGTACGGAACACGCCGACGGCAGCTACGCCTTCCGTTCCTACCCCCAACCCTGCATCGAACGAAGACGCGGACGTGGCCGTCAGACGTTACCTGCAGGAGCAGTCCAAGCTCGTCGACGAGATCTACAAAACGCGACTGCATCGAGCTTGGGCCAAGAGTATCCGTGAGGATATTCTTGGCGACAAGAAGCATCATTTTCGCGGTACGGACGACGCTGCCCTTCTGTCCGACCTGGTGGTGCAGCTGCGTACGGAGTTTCAGTCGGCTGGTCTGGAGCTACGTGCCTTTGACCTCGACGACCCTCTGGCACCCGTGGTCAACAGGGTGAATGGGCTTCTCTACGACGTCCTTGCCCTGGTGATTGAGAAGCACAGCAACGCGTTCGTCTGGCTGACTGGTACGGATTCTTCGACTGACCGAGATGGACGGCGAGCTCTCATCGACGTTATCAAGGGCTGTGTACCGGTGGCACTACGGGAGTCCCAGCAGGAGGAGCACGCCGCGTTGTGTTATCCCGCAAACGTTGACCCGCAGCCGATCTTGGCTAAGGAGCAACGTTTGGTGCGGGATAACCGAGCCTCCGACTGGACACCGACAGAGGCCACGAGGAAGTTATTCCTCTACACCCGACTCGACCCCGTGTTCTACGCTGCGGTGAAGGTCCGCTATCCCATGGCCGCTGACTTGACCCGTGTGTCGCTGGTTTCGCTCCGCTCCATGGTTGTGGAGATTTACCAGGCTTGGGCGCAGACAGACGGGGGGAAAGTGGCTTCTGGCGCGGACGGCATCTCCGCGCATCTTTCCAGCAGCGAGTACGACGCCCTTCTTCAAAAGATCACGGAGCTCAAGGAGCTCGTGCAGCGGCAACACGGTGAGGCCGCTCCGGTTGTGCGTCAACAGCGGGAGCGGGTGCAGCAGCGGCGGCAGCAGCAGCAGCAGCAGCGGGGGCAGCAGCCGCGAGGATTCCGTGTGGGGACCCACAAAGCCCCGCCCGTGGGATTCGACCGCGACGATCAACGGGCGAAGCCGTTCTGCGGTAGGTGCAAGAAGGCAGGAAAAGGTGAGGCGTATCACTTTTACCGCGACTGCCCGTTGAGCGGGCGCCAACACCCGCCCACCTCTGCTGCGGCATTCTGCGTTCCCATCGACGAGGAGGACGCAGAGGGGGTGCACGCACTCGCCATGTGTGCGTTGTTCCAGCAGGCAGCGGATGACGGGGCGGAGTCCTTCGCACGTGCGGCAGCCGCGTACGGGCCGCCCGCGGTGCTTTGTGCGGGAGCGGTAGGCGGCATCGACGTGTCCGCCTACGGCTTCACCGTGGAGCAGCAGCCGGCTTCCGAGGGAGATGACATTCTCCGCCGGCTCGACGATCTTGCCGCGGAGGTTCACTCCGCGGCCAACCCGCAGGTACATCACACTCACGCATCTTTCCCGCCTACTGCCGACATCGGGCAGGGGGCTTCGGCTCTGGTGTGCGGACCCGCCGCAGCGGTGGCCACACCGGAGGAGCAGGTTCCGGCAGGTGGTGCGGCGGCATCGGCATCCGCCGTGCCGGCCCCTGCTATGCCTGTCTCGCAGGGAAAGGATGTGAAGCCCGCGCCGCTTCAATCGGCGCGGGTGACCACCACAGCGGACGCGGACAGTGAGTTCGCTGGGTTCGTTCAGACCGTGAACCACGCCGCCATCGGACAGGTTGATCTCACGACACGACACGATACGACACGGACGATTACGAGGACCTCGCCGACGGCAGCTTCGTCGTGAAGCCGCGGGCTTCGACAATCTCGGCAAATCACTCGTCGACGCCCGCAGCCCGAGTACCTCACTCTGGTGGTGCTCTGGGAGATTGGCATGACGGTGCTCCCCGCAGCCACGGCTGTGGAAAGCCTCCGTGGGGCTTCCCCGCCCACGCGGGCTTATGGGGGATGCCGTTTCTGCTTTCCTTCATTCTCTTGATTTCTGTCATGGGAGTGGGAGCTGCCACCTATACGGTGGCCAATGACATCGACCCTGTGCAGGTATCGGGTCGGGCTGCGCCGCAGCCTGTGTTGTGCAAGGGGGAGGAGGCACCGCTTGTTACGGTGCCGTGCGTTATTCCGCCTCGTCTCCACCGGCGGGTACAGAGGCGGCAGGGCCTCTATATGGCTCCGGTGCCGTGGCATCCCGGGCCGCCGCCGCCTGCCATGCTATTTGAGGACGGTCCTCCGCTGTCACCGGCGTCGTCTTCAGATGACGAGGCCCCACCGTCGGGCAGCACTTGGCAGCACCCCGGGGCGGTGCAGCCTCCCGTGATCGACGAAACAGCAACTCCGACTCCGTCAAATTCTCTGGCGAATGATTTTCCGGTGACCGGCACCTTGCACTTTGGCCGCCCCGTATTGCTCCGCCGTGCTACTGCGGGCTACTACGGTGATCGATGTGGTGAAGGTGTTCCTCTGACCTTCGACCCCGAGTAGTTATGTTTCTGGCTCTGGCAGTGCACCACTTTCTGGCGGTGTACTGAGATGTACTTTGACCTCAACACGGTCTTCAATCTGGTTTTACTTTGACACCTTTATATTCTTCAATCTGACTTGCTGGTGCAGACTTTTTCAGTAGTTTAGCAGGACACTCAATTGCCTGTATGCTTTTGCTCTTGTACTAGCTAGAGGTTTCCAATTTGTGTATCAGAATGGCACAATTGGATTAGCAGTTAGGACTTGTCACCCTGGCTTCTGCCCTAGAGATTTACATTTCTGACTCTCCTAGACAGTCACCACCCACAGTGCTGGGGTGGTGTGCTGGAATCTGTATAGGCAGCCCTGACTGGGAGTCCCGGTGCAGGCCCCTATGACAGACCCCTAGGACCAACACTGGACTGCTGACTGATCTATAGGTTCGTGCTGTGACACACGCTGTGTCACAGGTAGGCTAGTTTCCGAGACCGTTGCGAGACCGTTCCGGGTATATCTAGCTTAGGGTTTATTTATCTTATGACAGTTTATCCACACAGTTCGGGACCCTCTGATATCTAGTGAACTAGGATATTCCGGTACCCCTTGAAATTAAAGGTGATTGGCCCCCGATATCTCTATGACGGTTTGCCCTCCAATTCGGGAGGGAAGCCCAGGGGTAGTGATTCAGCTGCATTGTGCGAGCTGTAGCGTAGGCCCAATGGCCATATTTCGGTGCACAGGGGTCAAGCAGGTACCTTGGGGTAATTTGCACGCCGGGGGGCTAAGGGGGGGGCGAGAAGAGCCTGCAAAACCTTTGCAGGAATTTCGGGGGTTAGTCATAGAGGTCCAGAGGGGGTCCTCGGTGTGGTGGGTGGGTGAGCAGATGGGCCGCTCTGGACGAGTGATTCCCTTGAGGTCTAAGGGCGTGCGAGGTACTCAAATGCACCACAGGACATCCCCAAAATTACTCGGAGGGGTGGGGGGTAGAGTGGTGGCAGAATAGTGGGGTGACAGCCCGTGGCTCGCACTCGTGGGAGGTCTACGCGACTAAGTCAAAAACGGTATCGATTTTCGGAAAAAACTCGACCGTCAAATGAGTTAAATGCGTGATCTCTTAAATTCGAGCGCGCACCCGTAACTTGTTTTGGCCGAAAAGTGACTTTTCTGGACCCTCCATAGTTGCAAGGACCCCATGTAAGATCAATCCGTGTGTTGAATGTGCAACCGACTCGCTAGAATTAGGCAGAATTTGGGGTCACGAACCGCATCCGTGTGTGGGAAACTGTTCTGAAAACCTTAAGGCGAGTACTTTCGCCCTCTACCCTGCCCCTAGCCACATATTGGAATGTACGGCAGGTGTTGTGGCCGGCCCACGGCGCATCATGAGCGTGGAGTGTGGTTACATTTTCCCTACATCCTACCCAATCTTGACCACTGAATTTTGCAGCCACGATGGTACATTCTGTGTTCAAAATGGCGATTGGCTAATTAAGCCGTGAGCCCGGCTTCTGGTACAGGACAAATACTATGCAGCGCGCAACTTCACTTCCCACCTCCGTATACCAATCAGCAGCGTTGCAACTCCTCTTGGAAGCGCACCCTCACATTCGAATCCCGCAGCCGGAACAAGGCGCAACGTATGAGGCCGTCAAGATCGACCGTGCCAAGTCAGCGCCTGTTGGGCCTTCGACCACCAAGCGCTGCCTGGAGGCTCCGCCGGTTCGTGCTCTCAACAATTCCCAGCCATTCCACCATGTCACCACAGTGCTGCAGGGTATGTATGTGTTGGTGACATGTTGCGGCCAACGAAGCTCGCTGGGGTGAACAGTCAACTCTCTGTCTGTGTACGCTGTCGACCCTAAATATGAGAGCTGCTTAGATTGCTGAGGCAACGGGGTGGGAAAGTGCAGCAAGGTACATATCCCGAGGGTATTGAGGTGACACCTGCGTCTTCAAAATTAGAGCTGTTTGATATTCTCACTGTGGTGGACACTGGCCTGTTGATTCTCTGCAAGTATCTTACTGCTGAGCACCGAGCGGCTCTCGCGTGCACCTGCGCCTTGGGCAAGGAAGTGACGGCGACGGAGATCTTCCGCAAGAATCTTCTGTTTGCCGATTGCCTCAAGATGACGGACGATGTTTTTGAAAACTTGGTGCGTTTCAAAATGACGAAATATTGAAAGTTTTGTTTCGCTGAAGTGGCACTGAGGCTGAGATCCACCGTGAGATCGGAAACAGTGCACCCACTGTGACAGTTCAGTCCTAGGAAAACATGGATCAGAACACACGCCCACCGCGAGGCCCAAGCAGAAGTCACACACACACCACTAGGCCCAAGCATAAGTCGTCACACGCACACTGAAGGGGTTTGGAGGTTGGTGTATATTTTGTACGGAATGTGTATATATGTGGCGCCTGTGCGGGTGGGGGAGGTGGTGTACATTTTGGACGGATGGGCGGCGGACGAATTGACATAGGGAGCATTAGCCGAGTGTGCTGTTGACTCTTTTGGAGTGTTGTTACAGCCTCCCGCGTGGTTGGTATAGTAGAGGGGTAGGTTAATTGCTACTTTTCGGGGTCATGTGGGTGCTGATGGAGCGTTCGCATGGCCCGCGGGGGGGCCTGCCCTCCATGCTGACCCGGCTAACTTCCTGGTATCTGACTGAGGCTCTGCTAGGTGGTTGCCACCGGCCCTGCCTTTTCCCCGGGGTGAGGGGCCAGGTTTCCGAGGCCGCAATCATTCGCATTTTGAAGGCGATTAGAATCCGGGGGCGGCTAGTGGGGAGGTTTAGGTCATTTTTAGAGGCTTCGTGTTTGCTGGTCGGCACTTGGCATTTTCAAACCTGATGGACATGAGTACTGGGGGAAATAGTGAGGCGAATAAGGGGAGTGTTGTCGTTGAAGGGGTGGATGCGCCGGGCGGGAGCCTGGTGGTGGTGAGGGCGGGGGCATTGCCAGTGGGCACCCTGGAGGTGTATTGGCCTGGTGGCCGCAGGTAGTTTGGTGCACGGGGGGAGGGGGCACGGTGGCGGGGTGGCGGGGGTGGGCGGGTGGGGTGGAGCGGGGTAGCGAATGGGGTCGATAGTGTGCCCGGTGCCCCAGTGTGATGTGGGTTGTCGCAGGCATTCGGATGCGTCGAATCGCTTGCTGTCCGCAGCGGGGCTGACGCGGTGTCCTTAGGTGACGTGTGGGGCTATTTTTGCGGAGGCCGGCTGGCGCCAACATCGGTCCAGGGGTGGAGGTTGTGCGGTCGGCGTTGCTCAACGATGTGAGCCGGTTCAAGGGGTGGGTGGTGGTGGGGAGCGTGATGGGAAGTGCAGGGGGAGGCGGGGTGCTCGAGTGGGAGCGGCTGTAGGGGCCTACAGGGTGTTGGAAGAGCAAGGGGGACGGGTTGGGAGTGGTTGCGAGGGAAAGCGTGGGGGGCTTGCGCGCTCAGTGACTTTTCCTCCATGATGGTCATCACCCCACACAGCTGCGGGGTGTGTTCACCGAGTGTGTCACGGGGTTGCGGGCCGTGTCTTGAGGCGCGAGCTGGAGTGGTTGGCGGGCGGTTGGTAGGATTATTGAAGAATGACCTTGGTGTCAACGTTCGGCCCATCGCTTGCGGGAGGTTCTTAGGAAGTTTGGTGGCGAAGATTATTTGCAAGCAGCTGGCGAAGGCCTTTAGAAGCCGGTTCTGCGTGAGGCCGGAGGACGGGGCACAGGGGCTGCGGGCGGCTCAGATTGGGGTCGCGGTCAAAGGAGGTGCGGACCTCGGGGTCCATACTGTGCAGGCGGCCCTGGATCAGCACCCGGAGTGGGTTTGTGTCAAGGCTGATGCCAAGAACGCCTTTTAACGCAATTCACCGAGAGGTCGTGTTTGAGGCAATCGAGCAAGACTTCCCGGAATTGTGGGCATGGACAGACCTGTGTTATGGAGTCGAGGCAAATCTTGGATTTCGGCTGGGGTGTGCTGACGGTTCGGTGATGCGCTTCGTCAAGTCGCGGGAGGGTGCGCAGCAAGGGGACCCCCTGGGGCCGTTGTACTTGGCCGCGCTGTTGCAGGCGGTGCTGGAACGGGTTCAGGAGAGACACCCTAAAGTTATCGTCATGGCCTACTTGGACGATGTTCACCTCATTGGCCCTCCGGTTGAGGCTGCAGCCGCATGCGGCACATGTGTGGAGGAAGCGGTGGCGATCGGCCTTCACATACAGCCTGCAAAGTCGGCGGCTTGGGGAAGGCTGAGGCGGTCGTGGCGGAGAGCAAGGGGACCCCCTGGGGCTTTTGCTCCGTTATTGTGCCTATCCGAGTTGGGCTTTTGGCTCAGAGGTGTGCCGCTTGAGATGATGCGGAAGGCAGCGGCGGAGCATGGCAGACGAATGCGGGAGGCGCTGAGGGATTTGCTTCGGGGGGGTGGACTTGCCTGACATTCTCTCGAGTTTGCCACTCTCCCGCATGGGATGGGGCTGACCAAGGCGACGAGGGTGAGCAGTGCGGCCTGGCTGGGTGGTTTTGCACAAGTGTGGGGGGACATGCGGGATTCATTTCCGACGGTGACTGGGGGATGCGAGGACCTCGGGACTGAGAGTGACTTGCCGTACATCCGCTTGTTGCAGGCGGCCATGCAGAAGGTGACAGAGGCGATGGGGGAAATTGATGAGGCAAGAGGAGTAGAGAAGCATTTGCCACCACAGGTGTCGACGGCAGACGTCATCAAGAAGTTGAGAGTGATTACAGCAGTTCACGAAAGCGTGCCCAACGGGTATATGCCGTTGTCCTCCCCTCCGCTGATTGGCTCCGGCTGGCTGGTTCATTGGGGCAGTCACATCTTCCTTGGCTCCACTCGGTGACCTTCGACAGCATTGGGTTGGCGTTCCTCAAGGGCATCCCATGTTGGCCTGCCTTGGAACTTGGCTCGGCTGAGTACCGTGTGGCATTGCGCCACGTGTTGCATGCCGAGCAGCCCCTTCTTGGCCAAGTCGGGGGATGCCCGGATTGTCACGTGTTGCATGCCGAGCAACCCCTTCTTGGCCAAGTCGGGGGATGCCCGGATTGCCACGTGTTGCATGCCGAGCAACCCCTTCATGGCCAAGTCGGGGGATGCCCGGATTGCTACGTGTTGCATGCCGAGCAGCCCCCTCTTGGCCAAGTCGGGGGATGCCCGGATTGCCACGTGTTGCATGCCGAGCAGCCCCTTCTTGGCCAAGTCGGGGGATGCCCGGATTGCCACGTGTTGCATGCCGAGCAGCCCCTTCTTGGCCAAGTCGGGGGATGCCCGGATTGCCACGTGTTGCATGCCGAGCAGCCCCTTCATGGCCAAGTCGGGGGATGCCCGGATTGCCACGTGTTGCATGCCGAGCAGCCCCTTCTTGGCCAAGTGGGAGGACCACTTGGTTGCCCGTGTTGCATGCCGAGCAGCCCCTTCTTGGCCAGAATCGGGGGATGCCCGGATTGCCACGTGTTGCATGCCGAGCAGCCCTTCATGGCCAAGTCGGGGGATGCCGGATTGCAGCGGTGAGTGAATCCCAGGGAACACTTGTAGCTTGCCCGGGGGGCTGGAGTTGGCGGGAAACTGGTTCTCTTCTATCCACTACAAGTTGCAAAGGGTGCTCTTTGAGGTGGCAAAGTCGGCGTTCCCGTTGGCATCAGCGTTACCCGACGACTTCGCAGGGCACCTCGCTTACTCCCCAAACTACTGCCCAGACGTGACAGTTCTGGATGCGGAGGGGCCCGGTCGGCATGTTATCTTCGATGTGGCAGCGGCACAGCCGATGGCGGATGCGCACCCTTGGGGCGGCCATGATGGCCGGGGGAGCGGCAGCAAGGCACGTGGAGGAGAGCAAGGTGGCGACGTGCGGTGATGTGCGCCCGCACGAGTTGGTCACTCCTTCGGGGTGAAGGTGTGTGGCGGGTTGGGGCCGGCGTTGGTGTTTTTGAAGAAGACACAACGGTGGTTCGGTGGGCGTCGGTACATGTCGGAGGATGAGGCGAAAGAGGAGGAGGGGGGCGAGGAGGAAGATGAGGGCGAGACTTGGCAAGCCGGTGGTGTGGAGGGAGAAGTGCATCCGGCAGCTCTCCTTTGCGCTTGCGCGCGGGGCTGCGGGGATGGATGTTCATTCGCCAGGCCCAGGGGAGGTGCCCGACCAGGGGCTGTTGGGGCAACGCTGGCGGCAAGGCGGGAGGAGGCAGAGGTCCCGGTCTTGCTCGTGGGGAGGGGGTGGCTCGACGGCGTGCGAACGAGGGGTTGGCGTTGATGGACAGGGCTTGTGAGGACGCTTTTGAGGAAACGGACGATGCCATGCAGGCTGGGTAAGATGGACATGGTGACGGAATGCAAGGGTCTATGGAGACGCAACAAGCCAAGAAGGCTCCCGGTGGGACAGGCTAGGCAGGAAGGATGGCAGCACAACTCTTAGATGGTCTGGAGGATGTGCGGCAAGGGGCGGACTGTCTCCGGGCGGCGGGTGATCAGGGAGTGGCGGATACTCGGCCTGCACAGGTGTTTGTGGGCGCAAGCGGGCCCGGCCAATCGGCCTCGTGCGTCCAGGATATCTTAGAAGAGTGGGAGGTCCTCTCATCGCCGGGCCCGGAGCACGGGGTTTGGTCTCAGGAGCAGAGTGGGGCCTCACCAGAGCAGGCGAGGGCATTGGCCGAGGAGGGGGTGACCGTTTTGCTCGGGACAGGCAAGCGTGTGCCTGGGCTTCTTGAAGAGGCTGTTGGATGTGGGGGAAGACTAGTGGGGAGGGTGGTAGGGTTGCGCGAGGTGTGAGCGGAGGGGAGGTGGGTGGAGTTGACACATGCCGGGGCCCTCCAAAGCACATACAGGGGGCGTGATCCTTGCAGCGATGACCACTTACAACAGGTTGCACGGCATCTCATCGGCTTCCTTGCCCACGCAAAGGCGAGTGGATGGTGAAGGATGCTGTAGCCTCTAGTGACCACAGTGGTGTAAAGAGTGATTGTTCAGGGTCACGAGACAGTTAGTGCTAGCTCAAACCCTCAAGGAATCCTCAGCGATCTAGGCAAGAAACCCTGCAAATCTAATTTGGACCGTTAGATCTAAATGTGACTGTCGACAGTATGAGAACTGCTCCATGGATAGATCTGAGGGTGTCACTGTAGCCGGGATGAACATACAGTGACACGTAGAAGGACTGATTTGAGGGTGTCACTGCAGTCGGTATGAACATATAGTGACACATAGGACTGTATTTCGCAAACTTTCATGTCAACTCCACAATCGACAGTAACGATTAGGTAGGATAGTCCGTGGCGTTTTGCCAATGTTCGCGGCGTTTTTCGCCTCTAGAACAACTATATATTCTGTCAATGAAAAGCTAGTGTTGTATTTGTGCTTACCCAGTGTGAAATTCTAAAAGGTTATGGGCCCACTCACATTTTGAGTGGTATACCGAAGTTACTGTTACGCTAAATTTCGCTGCGCGCTTACGGTTCCCTTTGGGAAAGACTGGCAAGAGTCAGGGGGACGTTCCTCCTATGGGTGAACTTCAAGATGAGGAGAATGCCGAAACGAACGACCTGGCACTTGTGGTGTTGCAGCAGTCGTCGCACATTTCTGAGTTTCTTGGTGTAGTCCAGGCTCTTGCTGTGCACGATGCTCAGAGGCAGCAACAGCACGCTGCTGTTTCCAGTGTTCAGCCAAAATCGTCCGTGGTATCTGGCGAGTCGCCCTTACCTCTCCTTTCTGATGTGTATTAAGATTGCGAACGCGATAGTTCGCAGCCACGCTCCCACCGCGGACGGTTGCGCGGCTTGGCAGCAATTGTTCAAGTTACGACGCAGTACCCGCGTCGTTTACTTTCTACGGCAGGTGAAGAATATTCTCGCCGACGCCAACAAGCTTTCGACACTCGCACCTCCATTGCAGGCTTTCCTCCGTGCAAAGGAGACTCTTCACCGGATACGTGAGTATTCTGCTATTGGGAAAGCCACTGGCAAGCCAATGTGTATGGACGCGGTGGAGTCTTTTCGGCTCTGGTTATGGTGTGCTTACACTGCTCGTACCTCTTCATCAAATTCAAGTTCATTGGCGAGCAGCGCCCTTCTCCCGATGCACTATAGAAGAAGACGTCTGCTCCCACTACGACAACATCTTCTCTCAGCGGTCTTCGACTGTTGACATTGGTGCCGGTATTGTGGAGGATCGACGCAAGCAACACGAATTGAAGCGTAAGCAACTTGGCAAGAAGGTAGGCTGTCCAACCTGTCACCGGCGTGGGCACGACTCCCAAGACTACTTTGTCACCAACGAGGCGAAGCGTGAGGAGATCTTGAAGAGGTGGCCGGAGGTACGGGACAGCCTTATGAAAACGGTGAAAGACTGTCTGCAGCACGGCAAGCTGCTTGCACCTGATCAGGCAGCTGTTGTTAATGTTGCCTTACCTATGTATCATGATGTTGATGACGCTGGGGACGTGCTATTTGCGGCCACCGACGGGGCTCTAGGCGGCTTTGTTACATCGGGCTTCACCGGTGTACAGATGCCCCAGCGTTCACGAGGGTGTCACATGGTGCTCGGCAACAGCCTATTACCTGGAACTCCTCTGCTCCTGAGCTATTGTCTGCAAAACCGTTCTCAATGCTTGGTGACCTGCACAAGACTGATCGTGGTCCTTATGAAGGGTTGGCATCCGCTCCTGCATTGGTTCTACAAGTGGAGGACTGTGGCCAGCCGTGATGGACGCGCCGCTGCATGGCGTGCTTCTAAGCCGGCACCCCGTCGGCGTCACATTCCTTTGGGTCGGGGCATGCTTCACTCATGCTTCATTCACCTTGGGAGTGGATCTCAAATATCCCTGAGGCAGTCATGGTATACATTTGGTATCCAGTGTGTGCACACACAACTCATGTTCCACGCGGCAAGGGTGAAGGTCTGGTGAAGCTCGTGCACCCCCGGGCCTGGGTGAAGCTCCTGCGGCACGGGGAGCAGGTGCGGGAGGCTAGTTGGGGCCCGTCCTTAAATCTGGTTTTGTGATTACGCGACGCGACACACTCCGTCGCGCGTCGTGTGTCGCATGACCAGTTTAAGGACAAATAAATTGGCTGTCTGCACGACGTCGCCTGCGTACGTGGCGTCCAATGTGGTTACGTTTTACTATGCCTGGAATGGGTATAAGGAAATTAACTACCGCGATTTTCCGAGAACAAAAAAGGGGTTGGGGCAGAAAATAAGGGGGAGAAAGGGGAATGAGAAGGGGGTAAGGAGGGTAAGGAGGGAGGGAGGCGGGAGCTCTGTTCTTTTACCTTCCCTACCCACCCAACCCTGAAGACTAAACATAGAAAGCATAGAAGCTGCGAATCAGCATGAAAAAAATTCCAAAAAGAGATTTTCTCTCACACACACTTAAAAGCATGCAAGAAGAAAGCTATGTTTAATGAAATGTTAAGCAGTGTGCATATTGGCAATGAGATGTAAAGTGCAAAAGAAAATAAGCAAACATCATTTTCACACGTGAAGCTGCAATAACACAATTGCGTGTGAGGCACGTTTGTCATATTCTGGAGATTCGCTCTCTATTCTCGTGTTCGCAAAAAATGTGCTCACTCATAGCTAGAGCTCGAAACTGAGCAAGCAGCACGTGGCGCGTGGTGGGCACATGGCAAGGTGCATGCTGAAGTGGGTGGTGACTTCCGGCAGGTGCTCCGTGCGACACTGGACGTGAAGGAGGGAGTCACCTTAGATATGCTCGACATCTCCGGGTGCAAGCGGCTGAGCTGGGATACAGTGAGAGGCGCTCTGCCAAATCTGGGCCGTGTCGGGCGCTTGCGCATGCGTGGGGGACCCCTGGTGAGAGCGAGGTCTGTTGCTGCGACGCACAAGCTGCTGGCTGAGCTCGGGGCTTGCACGGCGGCCGCCTCCTTGTCCTTGGCGCTCCGCCATGATGAGGGAAGTTTGCGTCATAGCGTTGATCAGTACCTCTCGGCAATACTCTCGACGGCTGCCCGAGATTTGAAAATAGAAGCGTTAGATCTGGATCTCGAGGATGAAGGTGAGTTAGTTTTGCACGATGCTAAGAAGTGTCAATCCGCTTGCTAGACAACCATCAGGCTCATTCTCGTGAGTGCTCGTTCTTGGTGCACAAATCGCATTGACTCGTAGTGTGTGCGTGCGTGCTAAGTGTGTGCGCGCCCTTGCGGTGTAAGGGGCCTTCAAGCCAGAGATGAACGGTTTGTGCATACGCAATCCTGAGGGTGCTTTGAAGCGGATGCATACTCCGTCACATCAGCATGGTCGAACCTCTCGAGTGTCACTGAGATGGTCTTGCACAGTGAATAGTTTGTTGGTTCTTGTATATGGGAGTCACAGAACATGCTTGACCTCTCATGTGAATGGGTCAGAAGTGGGTGGTCCAAGAGACCTCATTACCATCTAGATCTGGTTGATGTTTCAGCCTTTGTTGTTTTGTGAGGACATAATTGGCGGAAGCGCGCGCGTTGTGTGTAGAGACTGGAACCGAAGGCGCCATGGCATTGGCAGCAGCTCTCACTCCGCATGAGCAAGACATGTTCATCTGGTCCTTGTGCACACTTAACCTTGCGGGTAAGAATCTTCACATCATTGTCCCCATTCGAAACATGGGATCCTCACACATCAAGACAGTTGCGTACGGACCATAGTTTATTGCTTAGTGAAAGGAAATACATTAAGCGCTGCAAGGACAGGCAAAACAGTGATCTTCCACTTAGGGTCAAGTTAGGGAGGTGTGGTGTTCAACGGGTCACTTGAGTTCGCGGGGGCTTACTGCAGGCAACCAACTCTGTGGTGTGGATAAATATGGGGATGGAACGTATGATGCAAGTGGAATTGAGGCTTTGGCCGACGCCCTTGCGTTCAACACGTCCTTGAACACACTGGATTTATGCGGTAAGTCATTCCCCGTTTTGCAGCTAGTTTCTGTTGAAATCTGTGATCAATGATCAAGAGGTGATCTTACACCAAGTGCTTGTGGTGCAGGAAATAATATTGGACCTGAAGGAGCCAAGGCGCTGGCCGTTGCACTCACTCCAAATGCGGAGGGAGTGTTCAACACGTCGCTGAACACACTCAATTTAAGAAGTAATTCGTTTCTGACCTGTTCCTGCGTGTTTCTAGTAATGTTTGTGATGGATGTACAAGAGGTGAGCTTACACCAAGTGCTTGTGGTGCAGGGAATAACATTGGACCTGAAGGAGCAAAGGCGCTGGCCGTTGCACTCACTCCGAATGTGGAGGGGGTGTTCAACACGTCCTTGAACACACTGACTCTGTATAGTAAGTGGTTTTCCACATTTTGTTGTTTCTTTCCATTGATATCCGTGATCATTCATCGAGAGGTGGTCTGACTTTAAATGCTTGCGGTGCAGATAATGGGATTGAAGATGAAGGAGCCAAGGCGCTGGCCGTTGCACTCACTCCGAATGCGGCGGGAGTGTTCAACACGTCACTGAACACACTTGACGTTTGCTCCAATGCCATCATAGGCGACGCTGCACAGCAGCTTGCTGAGGCAGTGCTCAAGCATCCTTGCATAAAAGAGTTTAGCAAGATCATGATGCAGGACATCAAGGATGACAAGGTTACTAAGCTGGATTTGAGTTGTGCTGGTATTGGAGTTCCTGGAGCTCTAGTGTTGAGCAAGCTACTGGTGTTCAACACGTCCTTGAACACACTCAACCTTAAATGTAAGAATCTATACCCCTTCAACCTTCCCATTTACCCTTCTGGTCACTTGGCATGTGTGCATGGACCACTTGCCATCAGCTTTGTGATGTAAATTGCATCCTGCAGTGCAGACAGGTGCATAGACAGTGATTTTTCTAACTAGGGTTAAAATAGGGGGGTGTGGTGTTCAACAAGTCCTTGAACACACTAAATCTATGGGATATTTTGTTTCTCGCATTGTGCTGCCCATTTCTCTTGAGGTTTGGTAACATGCATTAAGATGTGAGCTCACACCAATTCTTTGTGATGCAGATAATGAAATTGGACCTGAAGGAGCCAAGGCGCTGGCCGTTGCACTCACTCCGAACGAGGAGGGAGTGTTCAACACGTCATTGAACACACTCGACCTTAAGTGTAAGAATCTATGCGCCTTCAACCTTTCCATTTCACACTTGGAGTCTCTTGGCATGTGTGCATGGACCATGTGATATCGGCTTCGTGATGTAAATTGCATCCTGCAGTGCAAATTGGTGATTTATGTTAATTTTTGTAGTTAGGGTTAAACTAGGTGAGTGTGGTGTTCAACACGTCGCTGAACACACTCAATTTAAGAAGTAATTCGTTTCTGACCTGTTCCTGCATGTTTCTAGTAATATTTGTGATGGACTTACAATAGGTGAGCTTACACCAAGTGCTTGTGGTGCAGTGAATAACATTGGACCTGAAGGAGCCAAGGCGCTGGCCGTTGCACTCACTCCGAATGCAGAGGGAGTGTTCAACACGTCATTGAACACATTGAATCTATGTGGTAAGTGGTTTCTGCTATTCGTTTCTATTGATATCCGTGATCATTCATGAAGAGCTGGGTTGACTTTGAGTGCTTGTGGCGCAGGTAACCACATTGGAGACGAAGGCGCAAAGGCGCTAGCCGTTGCACTCACTCCGAATGCGGAGGGAGTGTTCAACGGGTCCTTGAACACACTGGATTTGGCATATAAGTTGTTTTTTGCATTGTGCTGACCATCTCTCTTGATATTTGTAATCATTCATTGAGAGTTAGACTCCCTCCACGTGCTTGTGGTGCAGGGAATGGCATTGGACCAGAAGGAGCCGATGCGCTGTTTGTGGCGCTCACCCCGAATGCGGAGGGGGTGTTCAACACGTCGTTGCACACACTGATTTGAGATGTAAGTATCCATATCGCATCTTGCAGTGCAGACAGGTGCAAAAAAGTGATTTTTTACTTAGGGTTGAATTAGGGGAGCGTGGTGTTCAACACGTCCCACCTGGGTAGTGTGGGTATTCAATGTTTTTTTCTGCTGTGATAATTCTAAGTTTGGTCAAAACCACACACTCATCGTTGGTATCATGGTGGTGAGTCCATGCAGCCAATAACTTGGGAGATGGAGGCAAAGCAGCGATGAGGGAGCCCCTAAAAAAGCATCCGAATGCCGCCACGTTTGCGCTTTCCATCTAGGCGCAGGAGAGAAGATTTATTGGTCATCAATCAGTGCATAATGCAAGTTGATACAGCCAGGGTGATAGTTTGTCTCAGAATAGAATTGCGGTGCATGATGCAATGTGATAGAAATGAGAGCGATGCATCAAACAAAACTCTTTATGCTCATATAAACTTGACACTACCCATCCATTGAGCTTGCCGACAATGTAACTCATGTATCATAGTGATGTATCAATAATTCTTTGGGGAATGTTTTTGGGAGTTGCAAAAAAATGAAATTGGTCTTTTGGGGAATGTCGAGCATCTCTCAAAGTCTTATGTGGGGCGACATTTTTGTTTGTCGTTGGACATATTAAATCTATCACTAGTGAAAATGAAAATGGTAAAAATGTGTGAATATATATAAAGTAATTTGAACTAAATAGCAACACATGTCAATATTTGACATATTTTTAAGGCGTACTGTGTACCCGTGGGTACTACGACAGATGCTCGGAGATATGTTTTTGATTGAACGTGCAAAGGTACACAATTCGGATTTTTATAATATACTGGATCAGGGCCAGATTGAGGTACAAACGATAATTCGGTTCCGCGTTCTGAAGGCTAAACACTTCTCAAGTGCTCCACTTATTCACTCGTCACTCAGGTTGCAGGGTCAACCACTCGACAGCCGATGCCACACTTCGGCTCAACGTTCAATTCCCGATCCGATCTCATTTCTAATTCCGATTCGTCATTCTCGATTCAGATGTTATGCCGACAGACTGACACGATGACTGCCCCACAGTACTGTCATACTACTGTACTGTCATACTGTCATACTGTCATAGCGTCATACTGTCATAGCGTCATACTGTCATACTGTCATAACCTTGATATCTGATA
>LGRX02005497.1:0-41119 GCA_001247695.2 Cymbomonas tetramitiformis
CGGTGTGCGCAGGAGCTAGTCATGACAAAACTGGCGTCGGAAGCGGCACCCACTTACGTCGTGCCCTGTACACGGTGGGGTGTGGAGACCAAAACTCGGCTAGCGCTGCGGGTCGGGCCAGTTCCGATGCTCGTCATGCCCGATCGCGGCCGGACGCTATGGGAATTCATGCGGGATCCGCATGAGGGTGACCTATCCTTGGAGGTCAAGCTGCTACTTGCCAAGGAGGTGCTGAAGGCGTTTGAGCAGTTGCACTCCAAGGGTATCGTGCACGGCGACGTCAAGGGTAACAATGTGGTCGTTGCCGAAGCGCTGCAATCACCATATCCCATCACGCTGCGAGTCATCGACTTCGGAGTTGGCTGCGTCGATCGAGAAAACCTGAAGTCTGCGCATGACGAGCGTCCTCTCGGTCGAGAGGACCGCCGTTATCTTGCTCCTGAGCACCGGGATCACGGCCCAAGCAGGCCAGGAGACATGTGGTCTGTGGGTGGACTCCTGGTCCAGCTCTTCCAGCACCCGCAGGCTGGTGGCGAACGTCACCAATGGGACTATATCCTAAGTCAAGCGAAACCGCAGAATGGATTCATGAAGCATGCACTCATGCAGCGCCTGAAGGAATGCTTCAGCGTAGACATGGCCAAGCGTCCGACAGCCGCGAATCTGCTGCGCACGTTTGACAACACTAGGATCCAGACCGTCGGTGACAAAGGCTTTCCGCCTCGCATTGAGCTGGCTGGGTGATTTCCAATAGGGCCGACATGTGAACTTGACAAATGTATACATGTAAATATAGCGCCGACATTGCCGTAAACAAATCGGTCCATGTATGTATTCCTATCGCATCACGCATAACGCGCTAGACACACACACATGCATTTGCCTACCGGAGGTCACGCTGGGGGACATACCGTCGCCAGCTTGGCCTGCTTCCGGTTGGTTGAAGTGTTTCATTTTCGTGTTCACCGGGTTTCATTTTTTTAATGTGTTGAAGCCTCTGCGGACCGTGTAGCGCGTGCGCTGATCGCCAACGGGCCGGTGGCGCAAGGATGCGGCGGTTATGCAAGCCTCTTGTCCCTGTTTTTTTAAGGGTGATCTTCATATAAGCCGGAGGTCACGCTGGGGACATACCGTCGCCAGCGTGGTATGCTTCTCGTCGTTTGAAGTGTTTCATTTTTCGTGTTCACCGGGTTGCATTTTTTAATGTGTTGAAGCCTCTGCGGACCGTGTAGCGCGTGCGCTGATCGCCAACGGGCCGGTCGCGCAACGATGCGGCGGTTATGCAAGCCTCTTGTCCCTGTTTTTTTAAAGGGTGATCTTCATATATGCCGGAGGTCACGCTGGGGACATACCGTCGCCAGCGTGGTATGGTTCTCGTCGTTTGAAGTGTTTTCGTTTCGTGTTCACCTACACATACATGCATTTGCCTACCGGATGGTGACCTTTTGCAAGGCTAGTGTCCAGCTTATTATATGCAAGCGTCTGCCTCCTATGAATGGTCTACCTCATCATTATTGTCTCTAGGGGTCTTGGGGTTCTTGCGTATGTGCGAGCTCGTATAGAGAATTCCTATCCGGTAATGTTACGAGCCACACCGGTTAACACACAGGTGCACGGAGGGTTTCCTATGGGGGGCATATTGTTCTCGGGAGCTTTGCCGTGCTCGCCATGTATATACTCCTGTCGTTTGCATGCAACTACATGTTGTGCGCTTCCCGGTGGCATATCGTTGCTGAGGAAGTCACACGGTGTTCGTGTTGCGTGCTGTCGCACAGATGTTCCCCGACTGCCCGCCCGAGGTTGCCCACGGCGATGACGCTGCATCTAAACAAGTCGAGGAAGAACTACTAGAGGATCATGTCCATAGGATCAAGCCTCCCGACACCGTGAAACCAGTCGGGCACAACGATGCAGGCTTTCTGCCTATTATGCCCAAAAACCTGACACCTGATGACCTGCGCGACTTGCCATGGTGGGCGTATCTGTCTGATCGCCCTCCCCCGGCAGAGGGCACCGTGGAAGACGGGGAGGCATGCACCTTCGATTGGAAGTGGTCCGTGCAGATGCTGGATGCGGCCTGCTCGGAGGTCGTCCTGAAGGAAATCATTAACATTTGCAACCGGCACCTGGTTGCCAGTGCCAGTTGGAAAGAGCTGTATGGTACGTGGCACAAGGATACATCTGAGCAAAACCTGCTTACCCTCCGGGAGCACTACGCGCTGTGGCGCAAGGGAGTGTTGAAGCCGGTTGTTCAGGTGTCCAAGGAAGGGACAGCTGGCGTTACAATGGAGGACACTGTGGGCGACCCTCGTGACTGGGTGCAAGTCGTGGATGCCTCGATGATGCGCGCGACCCAGGAAAAAACGGAGTGCGAGGATGAGCTCGCGCGGCAACGTAGTGAGCACACGGACGGGTATAATGCTATGCTCACCGTGTTCATGACGTATGTGGTAGACTACCAGTTGCTGAAGGCTGAGGTCCTGTTCTCTCATAAGGAAATCGGCGCGGACTTCACATCCGGATCTCACCAACTGGGTGAGGGCGCGCGCTATGCCATACAGGCCGACTGGCATGTTGGGCACTGGCTATTCCCATCCATCTTCACCACCGTGAAGCATGGCCTTGTGGACGACAGGCTGCGGTCTGGGATTCTTGAAGCTACGGGAATGGTGGTGAAGCGGACCTACGACAAGCCGACGCCTCTAGGGCGGGACGTCGAGAGCAAAATCCAGTTCCTTCACACCGATACCAAGTTTCCCAAGGCAGGCAAGGGATCCTGGGGCTGGCCGGATTACGACGTGTTCTCATGTGGCCTGTTGCTGAGGGCCCAATGCCTGACGGAGGTGCTACCCGAAACGCAGCGGGCCTGCCATTGGGACAGGTTTTTCTCGATGGATTACAGCCTCGTGGTTCAAAACTCCAGGCATGGCGATCCCACTTCGGCTCCCTTCCGTCGTGTTCACCTCGGGGGTCCCATGGGAACACTGTGGTTCTGGCCAGCCGACCGCATGGCGCACCGCGGTCTTTCTCCAAGTGGGCGCCTCCCGCTCGACCGTACTCGTCCTAAGCAGTTCGACTTCGTGATCTACTCCGCAGCCAGAGTGCGTACTAAGGGAACCATTGACCTGAATAACGCGGTACTCGGCAGCCCGCACAGTGTCATCTCGCAATATGGCTTGGCGTGCCGCATGATGTGCGTTGCGTGTGGAGACGAAATACGATTTGCGGGAGGCTACGACACCCTGCCAGGTGTTTGGGCGTGTTCCCTGTGCAGATCAGGCGTTCTGGGTTGTGACGCTCTGCGTACTATCGGAGCCGTGATGTGGGGTCCGTGCCAGCGTGTGCGGCGCGAAGCTGAAGTCCGGGCGCCACTATCCGCGCATGAGAAGCACCCGGGGCAGGCGGCCACATTGGCCGATTACTGCCAGTTAGACGAGGCCGAGGCGAAGCTGCATGCACTCCTGAATGTGGAGGACCTAGGCCTTGCTTGGAACAAACTCCGCGGGGTGCTCGGCGCTGAGGCGTGGGGACGCGCGGATGCCACGGTGAAGCACAGGATCGCCAACCTGACTTGGGGTGACGGTGAACATCCAACCGGTGAACGTCCGCCGGCGCGGCCTTTGCAGGACTCTGGCGACGGCATCACTGCTCTCTGGGACCGACAGGCTACCCGTGACGACGCATTCTCATCTTTTGACGATCACCAGTTGTACCGGGAACTGGGTGTCTGCTGCCCGGGCTTGCGTAGTGTCGTGTTCGGTATGCTTACCGCGTTGAACGCGCAGCGCCTGCGGACAGCCGGTATTTCTCTTGGCGCGGACAAGTCCTACAGGAAACAACACCTGTTCCATACGGACGCGGAGGGCGGGCTGCATGTGAACATACGTGTTGCTGAACTCTTGCAAAGTCCTGATCAGCTGGACCTGGGTTTCGCAAAGAAAGTGGCGGCGAAGCTGTCGCACCGATGGGATCCCGGGCATGCACGATCCCTCGTCGTGCGATGCGATTGTGCATACGAGACTGGTGGAGATGCGTCACGAGCGATGCCCGGCAAGTGCATCGTGCGGGCAAGTGCATCCCATAAAGCCCATGGGGAGTACCGCGTGCGGGCTCTGGGTGCGTGCCGTAACCAACAGAGAAGCAAGGCAGCAGCCGAGCCTTCCATGGATCTCGCTTCTGAGGAGGCATTGCGAGCGGCAACCGCAAACGGTTTCCAGCCCAACGCTGTTCCGCCAAACTTTGCACCAAACTTTGCACGTGTTTCGTTCGGTACCGATGACGTCATCCTGATGCCCGTGGACCCCCGGGGGGCGTATATTGGAGGCATCCTTCGACCATCCCGACGAGATTTTCCCTAATGTGCTGCCGTTAGCACGTCGCGTGCTGGCTCACGTGCATTGGCCGCTCGAGGGTAATGCAGACCGTTTTACTTCTCTCGCGGAGTTCGAGCAGGCCTTGGCCAAACACGGCCTGCGACGAGTCCAGACAAAAGGGGACGGCAACTGCTGGCTGCACGCGCGCCTTGGGTGTACACATTCCGGAAGTGCTTGAACAGGGTTCCTCCGTGAAGGTCCTAACAATGAAATTCCGTAACGCCATCTGCGCGTCGTACGATTTCAATCGGCAGCTTTACCCCACCGGGATGCTCGACGCTAGTCTTGCTGACGGAGAGCCGCCACTGCGCAGAATCCTGCTTACTGCCCAAGCGTACAACGAACCGCAGTTCCTCCATATCATTGCGAACATGCTTCGGCGAGTTATTCAGGTGTACACTCTGTGGCCGATGGTCGACGTGCCAGGGGTGGGGTGCAATGTTCCCACCGATACCGATGCTCTGGCACGATACTTGCCGCCTTTCAGCATGAAATATATTTGCCCACATCCGTCACTGGGCTTGGCTAGCCGTGAACCGGTACGGGTCGCCCATTACGTTCAATTTAATAAGTTTCCTGGACACTACGAGCGGATCGAGGCAATTCCAGATCCAGGTAGATACCCGTGTACACACCGTCGTGAGGTACTGTTTTCGAATTGTCTCTAGGGGTATTGGGGTTCTTTGGTATGTGCGAGCTCGTATAGAGATTCTTTATCTGGTAATGTTACGAGTCGCGCTGGTTAACACACAGGTGCACGGAGGGTTTTCTATGGGAGACGTATTGTTCCGTGCTCACCTTGTTGGAGGTTTACCGTCCGCACCTTGTTTAGACTCCTGTTGCTTGCATGCGACTACATGTTGTGCGCTTCCCGCCGGTGGCATATCGTTCGCCAGGAAGTCACACGGTGTTCGTGTTGCCCGGCAGCACAACATGTCGTTGTAGCCCGGCAGAGCATGTACGGCCTGGGGTTGCTTACCTATGCCTGTGATGTGTGTATGTACCAGAGGGAGCCATGGACCACACGCAGTAGTGTGCAGTACCCGGTGTGTCGCTCGTTACGACAATGGTTGATGGTGCCGGTGCCGAAGGACGGAAAATGTTTCATCTGGGCCTTGGCGATGGCTGTCTACGGCACTCGGGATGTGACTCGTGGAGCCGTGGCGGTGATAGCGGCTCGCATTGCCTGGGGTCATACGCAGACCGGCATCCGGCACGAGCAACAACGCCAACTGTGCGAAGAATACAATTGTCACTGGGGATACTTGACGGGCAGCACACTGAGGATCTACTCGGAATGTAGATATGAGAATGTCCTCCCGCTGAGCCTCAGCACACCTTGTCACGTAGACCTAGTACAATTTAGAGGGAAGCGACCCTCCTTGTGTAGGATTTCCGAGCTACGTTCAATCGGGATCTCGGTACAGTACACCTGCTCAACGGATGTTGAAGCTTCCATCGATCTAACCATCTAATCATCGTAAGCTCCTTGTTATATGGAATGTTATATGCTGGCGTGAAGCGATTCCAGAAGCTACTTGTTGCCAATCCTTTTGGGGACCCTTGTGGGGATCCCAAGTTCCCAATCCTTTTGGGGACCACTCGAGGGCACCTTGCGTTTACCGATTATCCGCTCGCTGCCTTGTGCCCGCCGGTACACTTCGTGTTAGTGCATTCCAGCTCCCTATGTCATGGTGATGGTCCGTGCACGGGGCATATGTCGGGATGCAGGTCGAGTATCACACATACCTCGGTAGAGTGGGCTTGCATCGTTGGCAACTCATAAAACTGTGGGGACAAGAGGGTAGAGCCCAGCAGGGCTTTTGGCCAGAGAGTGATTCCGACAGCTTCGGGGAGCACGCCCTTGCACTGTTGAATGACGTCTACGGTGAGAGTCGGCTACAGCATGCTCGGTATGCCATGGTCGGCGAGTGTCCTCTGACACCGGGAGCAAGCTACTTCGAGTTTGCTGGGGTGCCCCGTCCGGGTTGGGCGGTCCCTGAGTTTGGCGAAGGCTTGCTGCGTATACGTGTGTACACCACCCCCGTGGACGGCGGTGACTGCCATGGATGGTGGGGTGAGGTAGTGCTCGTCCGTGGTCCGTGGGCACACCCATGCCTTCACTACACTAACGCCTTCCAGTCGTTTTTCGTTACCAGTTTGCACCGTGACCTCACGGATGCCCCCACCGTTGCCAGCCCCCCTGCGGTTGGGGCTGTCTCGAGGGTATTGACACCCACCCAGCTTGGGGAACGTGTGGACGACGTGAATACTGTGTACTCCGCCTTCATAGCATGGCGTGGCTACGTCCGTCTTGTATGCTGTGCCATGTGCGGCCTGCTGGCTGCTAATCGAAAGTGGTGCCCGTGCCGACGTGTAGCGTACTGCGGCCCTAGCTGCCAGCGTGCTCACTGGAGAAGCCACAAGCCAGAGTGTGCGTGGAAGACGACGGCCGACAATAGCCAGGGAACTCGACCGGGCCTTTAGAGCAGCAGACTGGCATCTTACCACTTAGGAGGACCGCCCCCCTATCTAGCTGTAACAAAACACTTTTATATGAAGATAGTAATCTCCATTTGCCTGGTGGCCGTGTGCTGCCTACTCCATGATGTTCCGGTAGCGATGGATTGATGTCTTGCGTGATTCGTAATATCCCTGTGCACACGGATGTCATGGTTTTGCGGTGATAAAACTTCGTTATGATAAAACTTCGGACCCGCTGTATTGCATTGAATTTACCCGCTCGCGCTGGGGTGTGATGTAGGATCTGTGCATGATCTCCGCGATTGCATCCAATTCGGACGACACACGCCTTTGGGTTGATATGACAACATACTTGCAGCGAGTCGGCCGAACGTTCGTCAGAATCCGCCGAATGCGCCTTGCACGTCGCGCGGTGGGGAACCACATGACACTCCTGTTTCACGGACACACGTGGTTGGACAACGGACACACGTGGTTGGACACACGTGGGATGCCAATTAACAGATGGGGGCTTCTGCGCACACAAAACGCAGCCCTAGAAACTGCGGAGAGGTACCTGTTGAACGTCCCGCCTAGGTTGGGACCTGATAACGCCGCGCGCCTTATGTTGGGACCGCGTGTGGGCACGGTGTGTTCTTGCGAGGGGCTCCTCCCATGTCGGCAAGGGTTGTTCCTGGCCCTTGTGCTGACCACGGTGCGCACGATATTCCGGTTTGTACACGATTGGCGCATGCAGGGTGAGAGATATGGAAACATCATTGTGTGCGGTGTGTTGTACCCTCGGTGGTCGCGCAAAAGTTGGAAAACCGGTCATTTCCCTTCGGTTACTGTCATGGAGTTCGTGGGGTGTCTTCCAGGGGTGGGTGGTTTGGAAGGTGCGGGGGAGATCCTCGTGTTGTCGGATACCTCGGGGAACCCGTTCGAACCGGTAATGGTAAGCACGGGATGCAATGTTTTGCAGTTTGCACCGTTGGTGACATTTCGACTGTCGAGCGTGCGCTCGGAAAACGCGCACGGAGGAATGTATCCGTGGTACTACCGGTATGCGATGTTTCGTGCGGATGTTGGGCTTGGATCGAGGGCGGACGCGCAATCGCACGCGCACAAGTGTTGGCGCACGATACTGCACATGGAGGAAAAGTGTTCACAGCCTGCTGTGGCATCGCGCAACGGAAAGAAACGGGATCCCTGTGCGCAATGTGGGGCGGACCGGCGGGCTGTTGTCGGCGGACGGAAGTTGTACAAGTGCAGCAAGTGTCTCTCCGCGGTGTATTGCGGCGAGGAGTGTCAGAGAGCACACTGGGAATCTACCCACCACCGGGAGTGTAAGGCGCTGGCGGAAGCTCAGTGGGTTAGTTATTCCTGGCTCTGGGCACGCGGGGAATGGTCGTCTCGTCCTTCATGCTGTGCCACGTGCGGCCAGCTGCCTGCTAATCGGAAGAGGTGCCCGTGCCGCCGTGTAGCGTACTGTGGCCCTATCTGCCAGCGTGCTCATTGGAGAAGCCACAGGCCAGAGTGTGCGTGGAAGGCCCTCCGCCCTGCGCTGGACGTCGGAGTATGGATCTCATAGAAGCATAGTAGTTACAGTCTACCATTGTGGCGTGCCGGATAGCGGACAACTCCTCTGCCAACCCCTCATCAGTGGTTACCTATCTAGCTCTAACCAAACACTTTTATATGAATAATATTGATCT
This sequence comes from Cymbomonas tetramitiformis, assembly GCA_001247695.2. NCBI lineage: Eukaryota > Viridiplantae > Chlorophyta > Pyramimonadophyceae > Pyramimonadales > Pyramimonadaceae > Cymbomonas > Cymbomonas tetramitiformis. The sequence continues at coordinate 8,552 of LGRX02005497.1, forward strand.
CCATTTGCCTGGAGGCCGTGTGCTGCCTACTCGATGATGTTCCGGGAGCGATTGATGTCTTGCGCGCATCGTAATATCACTCTGCTCACGCGCGGACCGTGTAGCACGTCCGCGTGCTTTGAATGCAACCGCCGTTTACAATCGGCGCTCACTCCTTTCCGTGAAATCACCTAGAGCTCGACGATGGGGCACGCTCAAGCGAAGTATCGGCGGTAGAGGGGGCGGGGGCCGGGTTTTGTATACAGAAACGCAAACGGAAAAGTCATGAGTTTTGGCATTCAACCGTTTCCTTAGGCGCAACAAATCTCCCCGTCGGTCTTCTGGAGAATTATAGGCAGGCCATCAAGAAAGTACCGACTGGGCTCGTTTTGGCCACCGGCGCGTTTGCCCATAACGGCAAATGCCCCGAGTGGCAGGCGGCCAACTACACTGTCTTACGCGATACCATATACGCGAACGCATCTGGGTTCCACGTTTTGAGGACCATGCCAGAAAGCCAGGGGAAGAACGAGGCGAAGGAGCAGGTGATCGCGCAGCTAGAGATATGGCTGAAACAAAACCTGAAAAATCATAACGTCCTAACCTGGGTTAGGCACTGCTCATCCCAGGGCAAGTGCATCGCGGATTCCCCCGACCCGGCGTCCCCATGTGAAAAGTGCGAACCCAAGATTTTACAGCACCTGACAACCGTCTACCGCTTCGTGCAAACCAAGAACAGTCAGTTGGGGCATACCACCCTCGCGTTCCCTACCGAGAAGGAGATCGCTGCTATCAAGGCCCGGTTCCCCGAATTGTGGAAGAAGGCATGTCAGGGGACCGCCCCGAACCTGCCCGTCAATAGCGAACCGCCCCCTCCTCCAACAGCGCCAGCCCCGGCGTCACGGAGTACAGCCCTAGTTCATGTCACGAACGACGCGCCCCCACCTACTGCTGTGCGAGCCCTAGCGCCACCGAGCACTGCCCCGTCTGAAGCCGTGCAGGCCGCGGCCCCACGTCCAACAGGGCCAGCAAGGCCGGCGGTGTTTATCGGAAATGTCACACAGGAACTTCGTGCACACTGTCCATGGTTCATGGTGGACACGGTTTCCCGGACGGTACATGTGTCACCAGCCCCCCGGTACCAGGCCAATGTCAATCCCGAGTACCCGTGGATGCAGCACGTCGCAGACCTGTTGACGCTGCTGTGGCCAGCGGAAACCGGGACGTTGGCCCAGGCGCCGGCGAGTACGCTATTGCCGCCCCCTCCAGCCAGGGCGCCCCCACAGATTGCCACCGTTGATCTGGCATTCCCACCCCAAGAACCTCCCTCGATTCCCAGCTTGGTGCAGGCCGCGTCCACCGTGCAATCCTGGCAACCGACCGCCAAGGAAGGGGTCCAGCAACAGCCGCAGCGCGCCGTTGAAGCAGAAAAGCAGGGTGTCCTTGCACGGGACTGCCTGCAATCTGCCCCTCCCGCGGAACCCGCGGTGTCCCCGCTGAGCCACGGTCCGGCGGTTTTCCAAGAGAAGCCTTCCGCGAGTGGCCCACAGGCCCCCGCTAACAACCCATCACCTGTACCGACCCCAGAGTTTGAGCGCAGCAGGAGAGTCACGATGCAGAGGAACCAAGACAGGATGAAACCTATGCTCGAAGCGGCAAGACAGTTGCAAATAAACGCCCTGAGCGCGGCCGACTCCACGCCGGCAGCAGGGCTGAAATTGCTGAACGAAGTATCCGACGAGCGTCTTCTGGAGCACATGCAACGTCTGGCCGCGGATGGCAAGCTCCAAGCAATTACTTACAAGAACGTGCTGGAAACATTGCCGCAGCCTTACACATTCGGCGCTTACAAGCACTTGCCACCGGTGCTGGAGAAACCGATGAACTCAACGCTCACGGTTGCCTTGAAGAAACGGGTGGCGGCCAACGCTGCCATGTCCCTCCTCCAGCAGGCAATCAGTACAAAGCGCAACGCCCCCCCTACAGTCCCTCCGCGACAGAGCAAGGCGCGGACGGCGTCTTCTGCAGGGGCCACACGCACAGCCAGCGCCCCTCCAGCCGACAGTCGCCAGGTGCAGGTGTCCGGGCAAGGCATGCCCGAGCTGATTGAGAACATACGGCTGAAGGCCCTCGAACGCGCTAAGAAGAACCGTGTTAAGGACCTCCCCAAAGATGCTGATGTAACGAAGTGGACCAAGGAGATGAAGAAGTCCTTGGACGGGAAGTGTAAAGGGATCGCGTGGGCGGACAACGTGTACGGAGCAATGTTCGAAATGGAGCACGCGGGCGGTGTCCTCTCCGGCTCAATTGGCCGATCAGTGCATGCCCTCACCAACGACGAATGGTCAAGCGACCATGATTACTACTTCATGGTGGCGGGGCACGATGATGGCAGCCACCTCCCCGTAAAAGTAGCCGCGGTGTACATGGAGTTCGCTCCCTTCCATGCCGAGTTTGACTCTCGCCCTGAGAACAAGAATCAGCTTGCCAAGATGCACGTGCGCACCGTGCCGAATGTGCACGTTTCCGAGGAGGGGCTCGTGTACATCACCTCTACCGGAGAAGCGTTGCCTATGGACAAGCTGCCGGAGCTGCTAAAGAAGCGTTCCACGGTCCCGGATGCCTTGCGCCTCGACCTGGCGGCCGAGGCTGCTTCGAGCGGCCAACGACGACAGCCGCGGACTGCAACCAGGTGCGTGACTCACTCTCTTTATTAGTGTGTTGGCAATTCCTCGAATCAAGTCGGCCTACAGGTGTTTTAGGGTGAGAGTGGGTGGGGGGGCTGATACAAGATGTGCCCCACGCTTTCCTTCGCAGGCGTGCAGCCGAGGATGTGCGAATTTGAACCTTCACCCGAAACGAAGACATGTGCCGCGGAAGTCCGAAGAGATGCGGCGCGGCAGATCTGCGCACCTCTTAAAGCAAGCTGAGACGGCATGTTGTATACAGTGTGTAGGCAGTAGTACTGTAGTTAGTACCTGGTGGAATGCGCGCCGATGGTACAGCCAACAAACTTATACCCTTTTATTTGTGGATGTGATGAACCATGCCGAAAGCTGCTTCGGGTCAATCACCGTAACACCGGGTATATTGTAATTGCGATATGGTATGGGACTCCGTCTTAAGCCGTGAACACTGGTGCTGAGAGCGGTGCTGGCACCTCGTGCACCTGCGTCACGGCACCTGTTGCATGTTGCATGTGTATAATGCCATCATACGGCGCGCACGCACCCTGCCAGCATGTGTGCAATGCATGAATCAACGGAGTGGCCAGCGCACGCACGGCACATGGACTTGCGGTGCATGTTGATGCCTTGATTTTCGTATTCAACACCCTCCTTCTTCCATTGCTCTATTTTTCAGGGACTCTCCTTCCCCGACGACGCTGTGATTCAGGATCGCTTGAAGGCCATGGGTGCAAGCGAACGCCCGACGGTTTCAACGTTTGGTGCGGATAATGGCTGGATTCCGCGATCTGCCCGTGGTAAGGACCAAGCTATGGCGAAGCGCGACCTGGTCAATCGGCTCGCAGGTCGTCTGCCGGACCTCGGGTACACAATTGACGACAGAGGGCGCATCAAGCCCCGGCGGGAGGCAATGCCACCCGAGGATGGCGGACGCCCTGGTACTGCTGAAGCCCCCCGACAAGCAGCCACCCAACCTGCTGCTGGTGAAGCGAGCGCCCCTTCCACCCCTTGGGACAGCAGTCACGTGTCCGACCAACGCCTACTAGACTTGGCGCGCCAAGCATACAGCACGTCGGACATCGTGAAAGAGCGGCAGAGCATCCGTTCCGTCTTCACCTTAGAAGACTTGCAGATGCCAACGAAGACGGCGACGAAATGGCACAAAGAGGCAGAACGGAGGTCAGACGTGCTTCTCGCACGCACGCGCCGCCTTGGAGTGGCGCTCGATGCCAGGAACAGGGTGTGCGGTGTGCCGGCACCCTACGGGGAGACTGGATCGTCTGACGTCCTCCTGAGTTCGGATGAAGGGCAGGAGGTGGTGATGGAGGAACCGGACACCAGAAGCCGTACTGATCGGTGGCGTAGCGGCAACTTGGTAGGTGGCGCTGGGACAAACGGTAACCAGGTTAACCATGACATGAGGGACCTGTTGGCGGCGGATCTCAATTGCCCACTGCAGCAGCTGCCGGAGTGCACGCTGATGTCCGGCCTGATGGCATTTGGGGAAATGTTCTGCGGATCGGTGCCCTCCCCGGCTGAGAAGGAATACTGGGAGGAGGCGAAGGAGAACCAGGACATCGTTGTGGAAGATGTCGTAGAAGCTCTGGAAAAGACCCACCTTGTGGCGGACGAAGAAATGAATACGCCTACAGAGGATATGCTTGATCTGCCAGACTTCTTGTTTGAGGTATGCAACCCGCCCTGCCCATACTGGCACCAAAATGTTTCCACTGTAACCCACTAACGATGCGTGAGCGTGCGTGGAGTAGTAATATGGCGGGGAGCGTTGGTGGTGTGACTGCCATTGTAAGCAGGAGTTGGCAGTGCTGGTGGATATGAATACCGAAGTCACTATCGCGACGGAGTCCGTGCAGGACATTGTGCTGGCCCTGCAGGCTGAGCCCGACCCCGCGATCACGTTGTGTGTCACGGACGTGCCAAACCTAGCAGCAGGAAAGCAGTCGCAACCGCTGGTCACGCACGGGAAGGCGAGTCCGAACGGAGTGACCGTGCAGGAGGCCGTATGGTACTTCATGGATATGAAAAGGCGACAGAGGTGGACTGATGACCATTTCGACACCTTCCTGAAAGTCTTGAAGATGCTCCTGGGCGGCAATACTTGCAACCTGCCGGGATCGCTATGGCACATGAGACGGGCGCTCGGTGCGGAGAGCGTATGGGACTATGCGATACACGTGTGTCCCAAGTTCCACCGCAATTTCGCATGGCAAAACGGGGAGGGAAAGCCGGGGAAGAGGGTGCAAGCGGTATGCGGCGTGCCCACGAAGCGTGATGCGGATGGCGAGCCCACAGAGTGGTGCACGGAGGAGAGGTACGACGTTGTTAAAACGGCGCGCGGGGAGGAGTATCGTCCCAAGGAGTACTACTTCTATTTCACCGTGAAGCGGCTGGTGCGGCGCTGGATGATGGACTACGACTTTGCTAAGCAGCGTGCGAGTCCCACGGCCAGAGCTCCCGAAAACGCTTGTGTCATGAGCAGTCCGCACGGGCTACGAGTAAACGCGCACCCTAGCGTCGGTGGCAGACTACTGCGTGAGACGCCGAGTGGGAACCAGGAGAAACCAGGGGTATTACGAACTGGTATGGGCATCGAATATGGAGAGGACGACGGGCAAGCAAAGAAGCATGACAAACAGTGCGACCCGTGCCGATGTTCTTACTCCTTGTAACGGACGAGTGCCGCGGCTGATTGTATACGAACGTTGCCGATGGGCGATGCCTGATGGGTGAAAGGACCGCAACTGACTAGCGCGTTGCCATCGCAGGAATTGGTCCACGCGGTTCGGCGCGATGCGAAGTGCGGACCTCCCTCCCAAGGTAGGTAGTGCGTCACGACGTGTGACAAAGCCCAACCCGCAGTCAACATCTACACGAGTGTGCGCGCACGGAGGTGTGACGCTCCAGCGCGGCTTGAAGAGATCATAGGCTATTGCGCTTGACTGCGTGTGCAATGGAGGGTATCCGCAGGAACGTGTGAAGATGAAGCACTGCGGTGTGATCTCGATTGCCCCTGGCCCACGTCAACACTGGAAGGACGTCGACGTGTTGCTAGAACCCATGATGGAAGAGCTGAAACAACTGAGTAAGGGCCATGCCGATGCTGACCAAACCCCTTTCAGGGTGTATGACGGGTACTTCCAGGTGTGGCATGAACAGTTCAGCGTGTTCCTGATGTTATGCTACTGCGATACGATTGCGCGTAACGACTTGGGGAAGTTCGCTCCCGTGGCGGCAAGGCGCAACGACTTCAAAAGCATCTGGGAGGCCACTAAGGGCCCTAACGGTAATGGTATGTACTGCTTGGGCTATGCGAACCCCATCTCGCAGACATACTTGGACGAAGGGGAGGTGTTGTATGCCAATGATCCGAGTGTGTGGTTAACGAAGGAGGACCACAAGGAACTGGTGAGGCTGACCGCGGAGGATGGTGTGGATCCGATGCGAACCGGCCGATATGCAGCCGGGCCGTTAGAGCAGCTGGAATACTTTGACCCCATCTACGGGTACGTGCTGCCGTTCATGCACATGATGTGTTACGGCGTCATCAAGAAGTTCCTGAAAATGCTGCGAAACAAGGTGAACAATTGCCCAAACACGTGCTATTTCTCACCCATGCAACTGAAGCAGTTGCAGGCCAACGGAAAGGGACTGACCGCGCCGCATGACATGCACCGGGAGTACCAGGACTTCGTGCAATACGCGGGTGAGCACCCGGATCTAACGACGGATACCGACACCCATCACCTTGCATGTGCCTTGTTTAGTAGGAACGGGCGTGGCAGATGCGCCAACCTTATACGCCCGGTCCGCGTGCAACCATGTTTGTGTGCACCGGCAGGGAATGGCCACACCTACTAACCGTAGGGATGAATGCTACTACAACCAGGTATATATGTATGCACTGTTGTTAGTTTGTTGGTGTCATTTCATACGCGGGGAGGATGAGCCGGTTCTTAACATCTGTAAAAAGCTCGCTGTTGCAGGGAACTACACCATGGAGGACATGCTGAACTTTATCTTGATTTTCAGTCCGATGGTGTTCATGGATGTTCTGAAGAACTTGAATCCGGAGTTGGACAAGGCTTGGTGGACTTTGCGGCGGGCGGTGCTCTACTTTATGAGAGGGCCTGCAATAGGATTGTGTGGGGACCTCCAGTCCCGTGCGGAGCCCCGGAAGGAGGCCGGGAAAGAGCTGTGGGCCTTTGCGGTGATTGTGGAACAGCAATGCCCCATGAACATGTTGACGTTGAATCTGCGCATGGCGGTCGTTCACTTGTGCAAGCAAGAGGAGGAAACCGGCGTGGTGAGCAGCACCAACGAGCTCTGGGTCGAGCGTCTCCTGGGCGACAGCAAGGGGGTGGTGCCAGCCCCGGTTGGAGGTAAGGCGATCGACACGTGCATAGCGAACGCGTATCTCACGAAAGAGGCGGTGGACGACATGGCGTGGAGCTACGAAGGGATCCGCTTCCTTCCGGACATGCTCACGGAGATGGCCATGGCCAAGGGCGGCGAATACCATGATTCTGGGACCACCCGGGCTGACGATTCATCCAAGGTGTGCCATCTCCTTGACACCGGCCACTATCTCGTCCGCGACGGTGTACCAACCGCTGCGTTGGCAAACGAGGAGGGGGGTCGTCTGCACCGGGAACTGGTGGGGTGCGTCCGATCCCTTTATGGCGATCACGCAAGCCCTTCCCTGGATGCCATGGACGTCCTTCGATTCTCGCGCATGCGAAGAGGCGATGAGGACTTCACATCCCGGGTTTACACCCGGGCAAAAACGCGTATCTCCTTCAACGTGGCTTTGAGTACATGCGCGGCCGACGCTTTTGAGTACGGCACCGTGGAGGCTTACTACTTGATCTTCCTGAAGCGTTCCGCCGAGAACTCCGCCGCCAACGACACCGTGTGCCGCCTGGCTATGGTGACCGCCTACCCCACTGTTGAGGACCTTACCATGAACAGCCGGGGCGTGTATGTGTGCAACGAGGCAGAAAAACGTACCCTTCTCCTACCGGTAAGCCGTCTCGAAACCAAGGTCATTATCCATCGCCCACCTGGAAACCGCGTACCTCTACACGCGACTTACCTATGGCCGGGGATGAAAGCGGTACGTTGCAAGAAGCAATAGCGCAAGCTACTTCATCAGCTCCGCGCAGCAATCGAAGGAGGACACCGAACGCTTGCGCAGCTTCATCAGCTCCGTCCAGTTGCTCTGTGTAGATAGCGAATGCCTGCTTGCCACATGGAACGTATCTGTTCCAGTGGTACTTTTAGTAGCATCGGCAGTCCCTCTTAGCATGCCACGTGGAACAATCTGGAATTTCTGTTAATAGCTAGTGGTGCTAGTGTTAATATACATGCCACGTGGAACAATCTGGAATTTCTGTTAATATCTAGTGGTGCTAGTGTTAATAGTCATGCCACGTGGACGATCCGGTCAAATCTGTTAATTTATGACCGTTTACAGTCTGCCAAGTGTTAGTATCCGGCAAAACTGTTAATCCGAGTGCCACGTGTATGATTCCTATTAAAAGTGTTAATTTTCTGTTAATATTCCTTACATGTGTAACGATCTCGCGAGGGGGGCCTATTTCAACTCCCTCCGGCACCCCTCCGATTAAGTGTTAACATTCTGTTAAAATTGTGTTAATTTAACATTCTGTTAACATTCTGTTAACATGAATTATATAATTCCTTAACTTTTTCCCAAGCCAATCATTATTTACCACCGGGATTTATACCACCAATATTAACAGTTCCTACCCGTTAACACTTTTTAACACATAATTAACACTTTTTAACACTTTATTAACAGAAATCCTCAGTGGTGTGATACGTCTGTTTCTATTTATATGATACCGTCTTCCTTCTGGGTGTAGTATATTGCAGGCTGTGAAAGGTCAATAACTTCGTCGATAGCTTCGTCAGCTATTCGCCAGAACGGCCCCATCAGAAAAATAGTTCAAAAATCTTATGAAGCCGATTTCCGTGAAATGAAAACGACGAGAGTTCATTCCGAGTTTCGTCAGGGGCGACAGCCGATGACTTTGAATTTGAATATTACGGTCGGTCATATTAAATTCATCGGATCGATCGACCAAACTTTGTCCAATAACATCACTCTGTACTCAAGTTCCCGGATCGAGTGCAGATGTCATCAATCGAAATCGAGAACTTGAATGCAGATTCGAGTTCTTTGTCGCGTTCGGCCCGTCCAATAAAATACTTCGATTCGCAATTCTCAGATTTTGATGACGAGAGAACAAAACTTATTGAAACTCAATAAACTCGACCAGTCTTCCTCACAATCCAAAACCTACTTTGCATAACACCGCTTACAGCTCATCGCCCTTTTTCTTTTACTTTTTCGTGAATTAAAATAATGGCAACTGCGGATCAATTTCGCGCATTAATGAGCGTAGGAAACATCCTACAGCTACCCGACAAGCAGTGGACAGTTGAGCGCGTACCTTCTTTAGACGGCCATTGGCTGCGAGTAAAAGTTTTTCTCGCAACAGCCGATGGCGACACAGTTCAGAAAAGTTTGCCTATTTTGCCAGCAAACGCAGATGAGAACCTTCGTATCTCTTTCGCTGGCGCTGCGTCAACCGCCAACGGCAATACCCCGCTGTACGTGCTGGCGACGGCTGAACGCCCGCATGAGTATACCGCTGTCCGTCTTGACGCTGAAAATATGCTGATTAGCAGCGTGGCGCCTTCTTACACAGCGCGCAAGAACAGGCTGGATGAGCTGGTTACACGAGCAGCGACCAAAGTTCCTGCTGCTGCTTACAGCTCTTTTTTGAATGAAATGTGGCGAAATTCCGAGAACGCAGACTTCTGGAAGTCTCCTGAGAAGTCTGGTGAAGAGTTCAGCTTCTTGGACGATTCAATCGATACGGAGATGGGTGGCACCGCTATACTTCCAAACGAGGTAAGTTCAAACATTTTTAAAAATCCTGTTATAAATTGTTTAATTATTTGTCATTTCTTTAATTATTAGTGTGTCTTAAAAAACTTGAACAAAAAGCCTCATTAGCTTAATGAGCAGTTTTGCAAACTTTCTGACCTTTAGGTTTTTTTTACAGTTTGTATGATACCTACTGTCATTATATGACATGTGTGACTGTTTTACTCGATAAATTCGATGACTGACCAAAACTTGAACAAAAAGCCTCATTAGCTTAATGAGCAGTTTTGCAAACTTTCTGACCTTTAGGTTTTTTTTTACAGTTTGTATGATACCTACTGTCATTATATGACATGTGTGACTGTTTTACCCGATAAATTCGATGACTGACCAAAACTTGAACAAAAAGCCTCATTAGCTTAATGAGCAGTTTTGCAAACTTTCTGACCTTTAGGTTTTTTTCTTTAGAGTCAGTATGATACCTACTGTCATTATATGACATGTGTGACTGTTTTACCCGATAAATTCGATGACTGACCAAAACTTGAACAAAAAGCCTCATTAGCTTAATGAGCAGTTTTGCAAACTTTCTGACCTTTAGGTTTTTTTCTTTAGAGTCAGTATGATACCTACTGTCATTATAGACATGTGTGACTGTTTTACCCGATAAATTCGATGACTGACCAAAAGGTCTCATTAGCTTAATGAGCAGTTTTTCTTTTTTTTCCTTTACTGCAGGATTCTGGCACAACCGACTTTAATTCACCAGTAAAGCTTCCCAATGGCTGGACCGCATGCTTCACACAATCTGCTGTTCGGAAGGCAAACAAAGATCGATTCGGGAAGTCCTCGGTGTCAGCACACCAGTGTCTCTGTATAAATTGTGGTAAACAAGGAGAAAAGCGGTGTGGTGGCTGTCACCAAGCAGTATACTGTTCCCATGATTGTGCGAAGCAGCACTGGAAGTCGAGCCATCGACAGGAATGTAGTAAATCAAAGCTAAAGAAGTAGGCATACACTTACATTGACAACCGTAATTGATCAAGACCGATGTTAATAAAATATGTATCATTAGCTTGTAATGTAAAATATGTCTCATTAGCTTAATGAGCAGTTGTGCAAAGTTTCTAACCTTTGTGATTTCCCCTTAACAGTTTTATAATGAATATGAGTGTTGTTTCGAATTGCTCATTAACCTAATGAGGTGTTATCTGTTAGTGACTAACTTTGTACTTTTATATTACAATATAGGTACCGTTGACACCTGCAGCAGAAAGCGATCTGGCTGCTAATCGTGGTCCGGGCGGCTCATTGTTGGCTTACGGGCCTGGAGAGACAGCGAAGGCGGCCAAAGAACAGAATGCCGAGCAAGCAGCGCAGAACTGGCAGTCCTTGCTCTCTTTGCCGAAACAGCGGCGTTCAATAGCTCATTCTAATACGATTCGGTATCAGATTGAGTATAACCACCGGTACCCCAGAGTCGTTGACGCCAAAGACGTCAAGGGGTGTACCTTCAACATACCTATATATCCAGTACAGTATACAGGCTGAGGACTACGAGCGCATCAGGGATGAGGACCGTGCGCAAGTCATGAACTTGAAAGAGAGCATGGCTTGGAACCCACACGGTTTTCAGAACACCTCCCTAGTGTACGTTGTGTGGGCGCACTCTGGGGAGCACCTCACAAGCGCGGAGGAGTTTGACCCCAGTAAGGTGTACGAAGGCGTATATCGTTTCGTGTGCTTCGGGCACCAACATAGCCTCACCGCTCGGCGGGAGCTTCACCAAGAACAACCAGATAACGAAGCTTTTCAGCAGATCGAGTGCAAATTGTATTTTAATCTACAGTCTGACATGGTCCGAGTTTTGGCTGACGAGCAGAACACCGTCGACCAGAACGTGAAGGGCAAGTCGCACCAGCAAATCATAAAATCCATGCGAACGGGCATGCAGGTGATTTCTGAGAAAATAATGTAACTTATCCATCTTTGTCACTTAAAGCTCTTACTTACTTAAAGTAAAAGAATGTTACTAACCGCAATTTCTCGGCAAACCATGCAGGCATCGAAGGGCCCTCTCCACAAACTCTATTGGCATTGTGGCATCACGGAATGGGACGTTCAGGCCCAAGACTGGACGGAGGACGGCCTGGTGAAGCAGTTGGAAAAGCACGATCCCAAGACTTTCAAGCTTCCAAGGAAGAATAGGAAGCATATCTACGAGAAGCTGTCGAAGGGGGACTGGGCCAATGTGAACGACTGGGAGCTTTTCGGGGGAGACGTTGAAAGTGGCAAATGGTTCCCGGTCTGGTACTTTTTGACATCGGCTCAGCAGTTTCAGATTAAGGCGGAGGTGTTGCAAATGAATCACATCTCCTACGCCAACGACTACGCAACGAATTGGTCGATGGCTACAGTGCGTCAGGACACTTGGGACCACATTGTTAGAATCATGCATGCGTACGGCGCGGGTATTCTGAAGGGGCAGACTAAGACCCCCACCAAGGGGTCGAGTAAGAAACGCAAGACCTGGACTCCGGAGAGTGAGATCGTTGACATGACTACCGAGACGTCTGGGGCGGAGGAGGCGTTGAAGGATGTAGGTGTCGACCTCAAGAAGAAGAAGTCGGGTAGCAAGGCCAGGTCTAGGCGTGTTCCTCGAAGCGCCGGTAACACGTTGAGTGTCGGTCAGCCGGCACAGCCTTTGCAGCAGGCAATCGTGAAGGAGAGCGAGAAGAAGGAGTTGAACATGTCCTTTTTCCAGACGATGCTCGGGTTTCACTCGGACGTGGAGGTTGATTACTTGAACGGCGCTCTGAAGAAAATCCTGACCACTGAGATCACCATCCCAGAGGCGATTGAAACCCTGAAGAGGTTCAAGGCCCAACGCAACGTTCAGGCCTGGATCGTGTCGCAATCTGGGGTGGAGAATTGGGATGCTTTTGAGAAGAAATACGGTGAGACTTGGGCTTGCCAGGAGGCCATCGAGCGATGCATCAAGGCGGTGAAACAAGGTAAAACTGGGCGAGGGGGGAGTCAGCTCACGGTTCCCAAGGCCATCGTCCAATTCGTCGCAGACTGCAACACATGGCTTTCCCGGTGTCAGGCCGGAGAGGGAGACCTCGTCAAGTTGCCCGTCAACTACGTCCCCAATACAGTTAAGGTGTGCGTTCTTTCAACATAGATTCTTTGTTGTGATAGTCGTGCTCCTCATGTAGTTGCATGTTTTATTGCGCTAGCAATTTTGGGTCATTCAAATATTAACAAGCGGTTTGCGGTATAATAGGTGGCACTTCCCTCCCCCTTGTGGAGGATGGTAAGGAGGCACTGCTTGAGAAAGAGTACGAGTGGAAGACGGTTCAAACCGGCTACATGATCTACAAAGACGAGTTGACGAAACTCGAGTCTATCCCGAAGATGAATTACGTGGGGACAATACTGGACGTTATTTACGACTTCGATACGGAGGTGTCAGAGCACGCGTTATCCGAGCCCGGCCTGATCAAGTTTATAGATGCCTTTGCGGCGCTCACCACCTCGCCGGACTGGACAATATTGATATTTTGTGGGTTTGCTCAGCAGACCGGGTTCCTGAGGATCCTGGAGAGCAAATGCAACGGTGGGGCCCAGCGCATATGGTGGCGCAAGGAGAACCAGGATGTAGGTGCCAACAAAGCCATCCGGTACAATGTCCTCGAAGCGGCTGTCATCGGGTTCCAAATGGCGGACCAGGAGTCCGGGGAAAAATCCACTCGCAAAGCATGGATGTGCGACTTCGACTTCTCGACGAAGGATGCGGAGGCGGGCTCGAGGGCGAATTTGTTGGAGGGGTATTCTGTCGTCAAGCAACCCTACCGAGACGATGGGAAAGTGGTATGCGCTCACCAGAAGCCCCAGCACCTGCTAATGGAGCTCATCAACTGCCACATGATGGGACCCGCACCTTTCGCCCGGTTAAACAACAATTCGTCACCCAACTGGATCTTGGATGCAGGGTGTGGGGTCGCGACGGCCACAATGGCAGCTCTCCGGTGCGGCTTGAACGCTGTCGCGTTCGACTCCGACCAAGACATGGTGGGAGCAGCCAGCCAGCGGCTTGGGAACATTACCGACGAGCCTGACGGCGATACGGAATGCATGTCACTCGAGGAAACGGCGAAGCTCAAAGAGGATGCACGCATAGAGGAGGAAAACCTCAAAAAGGCGAAAGAAATCGCCGAGTGCGCTAAGGACATCAACGAGTTGATTGGTGACGACGGTGAAGAACCCGCTGAAGATCCACCCGCTGAAACCGGCACGGATTCTGGGCAACCCGAGGCAGGAGAAGGAGAGGAAGGAGAAGGCGGAGAAGAAGAGGGAGAAGGAGAGGCAGGAGAAGGCGCACCAGGAGACAGCGATCCCCCCGCACCTACCGACGACGCACCAGCCGAGTAAATAGTGCACGCCGTGCCAAATGCCTGTCTTGAACCTGGAATGAACGCAGATACCGCGTAGATTGTGGTCGCAGTGCTAACAGCTAGTCCTGAACATTAATACAACACATGTACAAAATGAAATTAGTCACCGCATCATATTTTGTATCGTGTTTTACCACATTGAATGCTTGCATGTGCTTGTGAATTTATTATAAGCACTCATACGTACGTATCCGAGCAGATACCGCGTAGACTGTGGTCGCAGTGCTAACAGCTAGTCCTGAACATTAATAAAACACATGTACAAAATGAAATTAGTCACCGCATCATATTTTGTATCGTGTTTACCACATTGAATGCTTGCATGTGCTTGTGAATTTATTATAAGCACTCATACGTACGTATCTATTAGCCTCACCGGCACCCGCGTTTATACGTGCGTCTCGCGTCTCGTCGGAAAATACGTTATTTTCGTACGCCTTGGAATTATTTAGCTATCTATAATTAAATTGAAAAATGACATTCCATAATGTCGTTTTCATCGAATAGCGTGTTGGAAGCCATTGCTTTTCCTGTTCTTATACCTCCAACCACCACTTGTTTTCCCCAGAATTCTCTGTTTTGCGCTATTTCATCAGGGGTTATATTCCCATATCCGAGCTGCTCCCTAATTATGGCTACCGCTCCCCTGTTGTTTAGCTTCTCATTTCTGGTGAATTTCCCGGTACCGTGGTGGTACTTAATGTTGGAGGTGGTCATGCTGTTTATGATGTCTCTTTCTAGCTGATGCTCTCCTGCATATCTGAGATTTTGGAGGATTTCCTGAATTTTGATTGCTGTGTGGAAGACAAGGAGGCCTTTGTTTTGAGCATCGATCTCACATCTGAGACCTAAGTGTTTATATACTGGTGTCTTGTTGTCATGACTTTCCTTTTCCATTTTTGTGAAGGGTTTGATTAAGAGGACGGTGTTCTTATGTTTCAGGTGTATTGCCAATGTCCATTCCTGACTTTGATGAAGAATATAGGTGGGGTGTTTTGTCTGGGGAAGTTTGTTGGTGTTATTGTTGTATTCCTTTTGGCTCCCGTTTATCATTTCATAAAGGGTATGCTTGTTGTTGGTACAAGTGAAGTCTAGCTTCAGCTTTATGCACAGTGTCTCAATGTTGGTTATGGAGATGACTCCTTTCCTACTGTATACAGGGCTGTATTTTGTGATGTCGCTATTGATGCTCCCTCTTTCATCCTTGGGTTGGGTAATCCTATCTTGAATTACTTCTTTTAGGTCCTGGATGTGTAATGTAGCCTCAGAACTGTGGTGCTCCCCTTCAGTGTTTCCTTCTTTTAAATAAGTGAAGAATGGTAAGTGCTCGCTCCTGTCACACCATTGCCTCCATTTCTCCGCTGTTCTGATAACCCATATCCCACAGGTGTGATTATCCAGTTGTTGTCTGAACGTTGATACCTCTACATTCCAACTTTTCCCTTTCATGGTTTTGTGATGGGTATTCAACCAGGAGGAGAGCGCCCCTTCAAGTTTGCTTTTTGTTTCGGTTGTTGTCATTACTCCAAGGGAGTCATAGATGTAGGCTTCTATATGTTGTTCGTTTGTAATTCGGAGTGTTATGAGTCTCCAATGTTCACCATCGCTTACCCCGAAGTGGGTCCTCAAATGTTTGCCCAATGCTTTCCTGATGAGGTGTAAGAAGCTTGGTTCTCCGGTTTCCAATTTTGAAAGGAGCTCATCGTAGCCTATGGGGGGGATCGAGCTTTTGTCCTGTAGCCTGAGGGCCTCGTCAAGCTGTTCAGAATCAATCCCTTATCCGTTGTATCCTGCTTCTGCTTCAAGCCTGTTATTGTTTAAGGTTGATGACTCAGCGGGCTGTCCCCCTTTTCCCCTCATGACCTCTTTCCTAGTGGCACTTCGGTCATATTGCTTCCAGTGTGTATAGCATCTAACATCTTAGTAGGTGATTTTGTTGAGCTTGATTCCAGTTGACTGGGATTCCCTTTTTGTCCATGGTTACTGGGTTTGTTTGCTTCTGTGTGGATGTTTGGGTGTTGTTTCTTTTCTGCTGGTGTCTTACTTAGCTCTTTCCTCGCAGGTATATGCATGTGTGTGTTCGGGTCATATTTGGTCCGTCTGCCCCTCCTTTGTGTTGTGAAGGTTCTTCCTGATGCATCCTTCATTACCTTGAACATTGCCTTAATTGTCTTCTGTCTGGTCCTGCTGTTATTTCTTTGTGTTGTAATAAACTCTCCTGATGCATCTTGAGCTCTCGTTTCTACAGACATTTTTTGAGTTTTCCCCGGGTATTGTAACCTGTATTTGGTCTTCTTGTGAGCCCATCTAATGAATGTCCTTGGTCCGGGCCTGATCTGATTTCCCTGTCTTGAGTTTTTCCTTGCAAGGTGATATATTGTGTGCAAGAGCATAACTATAGGTCCTTGTGTTGTGGTAAAAGCATCTCTCAGCTGTCTCCTTCGGGTATAAAGTAGGTAAGTTATGATATGCAGGGTAACGGTTGCCATACCTTCAATTGGGGTGCTCCTTTGCTCCAAGCTTGCACCGGTCCTGAGGCTCCTTCGGTTCATTGTGCGCCGTACAGTGTCCCCCTCCCTGTCATTCTGCACTTTGGAATCCCCGTCATTTTGGGCAGCAATTACACACCATTTACTGCAGCAGAAGCTTTTACAAATTACACAAGACCCGAGGTTTTCTGGGCGATCCCCCGCCGGCATTGTCACCGTGCTATGCAACGGAGTTCCAACGGGGCAGGTGCGTGACGAATAGGTTTTAGGATGTCTGTTTCCTAAGCTTCTTTTAATTGTCTGCCTTAACCTGCTAGTGCTTCTTTCATAGTTACAAGCTGGTTCTATTCCTGTGGCTGCTTTCATTTCTCCATGTTGTCAATGAATTGCTTCTGCATTTTTGCAGCCTCCTTGTCGGTTCCTGGAGTAGTGCGGGGCCTCTTGTCATGCTTCTTAGGAGTAGGGGTGGCTGTCCCGTCCCCCTGAGCCTGAAGCATCATTCTGTGTGAATAACACATGCACTGGATGTGGTTGAGTCTCGACACCTCAGGCTGGTCGTCATGTGTGGGCGACATGCAGTAATTAAAGCCATTGAAGTAGGTGAGCCTCAGTGTCCCAAGACCTCCCATGATTATCTCAGTGGGGAAGCTGAGAATCATTGCGGGGTCATCAGTTGTTTCGCTAGCTGTAAAATCCCTCAAATATTTAAACCTACCATTGAAATTTAATCAATCAAAACATAATCATATGATTTTAACTTCGTAATCATTTTTGGACAAATTTTTGAATCCATTCCTATTCCTAAAAACTTATGAATTGTTTTAGCATTGACATTCAGAGCTGCGCAATTTGTGGGAGCCAAAACTCCGATTTCAAATTTCTCTCATCCATTTCAGATTTCAACATTTCCAATAAATAACTTTTACCGATGTCCATTACCCGGAGGTACATTGGGATGTACCTAAGAGCTCCATGGTACATCCCGATGTACCTAAGCATATCGTCTATTTTGACGTCGACGTCGGTCAGTTTCAAGCGCTATATCGACCACCCGATTACCAACTCGGTTAGGGACATGGGAAACTATCGCACACCCTCATACGATCCGATATATGTATCAAATTGTTGGAGGGAAGTTGCATCAATCCGCTTTATGAAAAAAAAAACATTTGAAAACAAACTGTTTCCCGATTGATGTATGCTAAATGACTGATTTAGTGAAGCCATATTTTTTTCGATTGAGTGTACATCCTTCCGATCATAAATGCTTTAAGAGGGGTAAAAACCCATGATAACTTAGTTTATACGATTGCATATGTCAACGATGGCGTAATTATGCGAATAGAGGGATGTACCTAATGGATGTACCTAAGGGATGTACCTAAAAGTTTTTCAATTTCACAATTTCCGAATTTCTGAAAATCGCCAAGATAAACCACTCGCCAACACCATCGTAATGATCCAACTACCACCAGCTAAGTGATCAAAGACCATAAGGGACAGGTAATTAACAATATTTATGGGACATACGACCTCTGGATAATAATTTGGCTCCCCACGGCGTCAAACGTAAAAGTGAAATTAGGTACACCGGGATGTACCTAAGGCCGGGTAATGGGCACCGAATCCAGCATCTCCCTGCACTCGGAACGACTGATTTTTATTTAGAATTTGGTTTACAATATCTTGATAATTTTCAAATTCGTCTCCTTGAAATTATTCCAATCATCACAATCTAATTTCAATTATCTGTTGTTTTCTTTTGACTCGTAAATGTAATATTTCGAATATCGCCTTCTTTGCATCCACGGTTTATCGAATCATCCAGTACAATTTGATTTTCTGAATTTTCGACTATGATATTGTCCGTTTTTATAGCGATCAACTCACCTCCATTTTTTTTTAAATTCATAATTTTTGATAAATTCGTTTTCTAATATTTGATTATAAATCGGGATATCATTGTCAATAATTTGATAATTTGTTCTTTCCTCGATTTGATAAATAATACAATCTTCATCTTCATCGTCCATGTATATTGGTTCGATGTGCACTTCTTTTTATGTCAACCCGTTTTTGTTTTTTGTATTCGACTTGTGACAATTTTTGCACGTCTTACTGATGTAGTACTAATATCATCTTTTATATTCCAAAAGTAAAAGCAAGCAGTATCAAAATTATATTAAATAATATCTTACTGGTAGTTTTTTTTTTGTCATTCCCATACTACCAATAGTTCCGTTTGACATAGATTTAAAATCTGGATACTCGATAACTCTCTCAAAAAACTTCAACAAATAATCTTCTTCGTATGTATTTGATGCTAACAATTGACATTTGATTTCATATTCGATATTTTCTTTCGACAAATATTCCATAAAACCCGATACTGTACCAACCATGTTCTCGAGCTGGCAACCTATTGTTTGTAAGTATGCAATATGATCCATCTTTCAAGATGTCTGCTTTGCGTCATAAATTTCGATGCTATCGATAACATTAAACCGTTTGTAATTTCCTAAAATATTGTCTCTCACACAACTAGTTCTACATTTTATTAATATCGATTCCTATTGTATTTGACAAATCCCTGGTAAATGCACAATTTTCGACGATATCAGCATTTGTTTGCAAGTGTTTGTACACTAAAGGGTTCATTTTTGATTGTTTGTGATGTGGGTATGTATTATTAAACAAAAATCTTCCGAAATTCAGGGAACTTTGATTAAGGAATTCGATTTTTTGTTCACTTTTGCAATTGAAATGGTCAATATATGTTTTGATAATATTTTCTTCATGATTCGCATAGAGTTATTTTGAGAAATTTGTGATATATGTATATACATATATACGTTGTATACATATATGCTATAGTGTAGGTGCGCGGCGCACCTGCACTGAAATTGGCGCACATATGTGCGCCGCGCACCTACACTATAACATATACAGTGGGAAATCTATTTTTTCATTTTGTGCATTGCTAGATGCCAATATCAAGCTGGGGAAACACCCTCATGTTTTTACGAACAATAAACTTGGCCGAAAAGTTTGTTTTTGGGGTGGAAACAAATATATATTTAATATTTGTTTATTGTAGTTTATTGCAGTGTTTCGTTCAAACAATCAATTAATTTTCTTTTCCTCCACGAGATGTCAAAGCCCAATAATGATCAAACTCAATTATGAAGATAGTTGTTTGTCGGGCGCAAGAATGTCACATGGCACCATTAATATCACTCCACAAGGAGCTACGGCAATAATGAATTTGATGCTTTACCGTAACGATTAGTGCCTTGCCATACCGTACAACACTGAATGCGTGTGCAGGAGCTTTTGGCGTGGTGTCAGCAACATGAGCACGTGGGTCGGCGATACCTTTGTGTTGTTGGGGCACATTCCACCACGTGTGTACCGTACTACGAATGCTACCATAGAGATAAAATCGAGGAAGCATTCGTTACTACCGTTACCGTACAGTCGGCGGTACCACGGAGGAAGGCTAATTTCTTAGGGCGCCTAGGACCCTTCCGCACTACGTACATGGCGCAAAACCTTTTCAAACAAAATTATAGGATACTTTCTTGTACGCTGCGCTTAGGCTCTGGACGGTTCACGCAAGGGTCCGCGTTCATAGCTGAAGGGGCGACCCCTAACTTGACGCCGAAGCCGAGAAGTGACGCCTGTCGACGCTTATCCATCGCTCGGCGCTGCTTCGCCATTTCACTCAGGGTAGTTTTGCCACATATGCATGCTACATGACCTAATTCACATAGTATACACGCCTGAGAGACCTGGGTGTCCGAGTCAACCATTCGTTGCACGCTCTACTTGGTATGGAGCTGTCGGCGGGACTTTTTCAGAAATACGGAATATTTGCCCCTTTCTAAGGCTTTGCCGTTTGTTCGCGGCGAGATCACGATTGGATTCGAATTATTTCGCGCCTTCGTGTCGTTTGCTCTTATTGCAGTGACACGTCGAAATAATTATCAAATAATTTCGTTTGTTTGTTTTTTCTTCTTCGTTGATTGGGCTACCTTACCAATTAATATCATTATTATTAATATGCTGTTTTTCGAGAAAATAATGTTTCAATTTCAAAATCAATAATCAAGACACCGTATGTCTAGTGTGCACGAAGTCGCAGTATACATGCACTTGAGACACGAATGATCGTGGCACCAGACTGGCAGTCAGACCTTATCAACATACCGCCACCTCTCGGTCCTAGGTAGAGGGGGTGCAACGTCACAAGTGCATAAATCCTGTGCATGTTAGGGTCCTAGGGACCCTGCCAAATACCGAAACTGAGCAATTATGATGATGAAACCATCTAGCTAGGATGCATCTAACCTAAACTAAATGACCCACACGTAGCAGAGAGAGCACCCAAACTAAAATCGATCTCTGGCGATTCCTCCCCTTGTCCTAAAAGCAATAAAGACTGATTTAATCCTGAGTTGCGCGATAAAAATGCGATACTTGGAAGGAGCGTCCTTCCCAGATTAAAAAAGTTTTCGCATGCGGCGGCTAGCTTCACGCATTGAGCGGAGCCGTTGTCCGTGTTCAATTTTACTTTCTGGAACGAGTTGCATCCGAATCGACGAGAATGCGATGACACGCGTGCATCGTGTGGTGCGTTCTTACGCGACAGCAACATCGAACACGAGTTCTAGAACTGTTCAGTGTGACGCCGAACGATATTTGCAGTTGTCTGCGCGTCACTGGATTCCCATAAAATATACTGTGGGATGCGTGTATAGTCAACAGTCAACAATACACAACAGAGATTGCCAAACCAAAGGGTATGCAGGGCACTCTTGGATGGGCAAAATAACCATGCAGACCTTTCGCACCGGTGGAGACTTTCAAAAGTAATGATACCCCCAATTTGACTCATGGTATAGATTTGTTTACCGCCCACCACCCACCCACCCACAGCCCGGGAGAAGGAATGGAGGAGGGGGGTGCCCGAGACTCCGTCTAGGACAAGGCAACCCCTAGGCTTAGGGCTGCTTTGGTCGCCTTTGGTCGCCTTTGGGATCCCCCTACCTGTCAAGTCTGACAGACACCACACGTAAGGAACTCGAATGGACACTGTAAAGTTCTCTGGAGTAATCGTAATAATGAGAAAGCTCGTGCTATATACTCGCAGTGTTTGATGCTCGACTGCCCCCTTGCAATAAGCGACATCCGTTTGGATTTGTGTTTAGTATTCGCATGACGAATTTTCTTGTTAATTCGTTTCCCACCATTTCGTTCCAATTTTGGACGCCTTATTTCGATTTGCTCCAGTGAAATTAAAGGTTAAACCATAGCATACACACTGCTCGCTGTGCGACCTCATGTCACACCTGCCACATTCTTGAACTGCCCCACTTCCGCATATCTTCGATCCGGGTCCCAACAATCTATTTCAATCGGTGTCCGGACACTGTATCGGATACCTGATCATGAGTCATGGTTCGGTTTGATGGAGATTAAATTTCGATTTTAAAATGGGAGTTTCAATGATGCATATTCGCTGGTGGCTGAACTCACGCAATGCCGCATCCAAGCAGACAATATTGGAGATAGCCAGGTGTTACTAGCATGTAGTAGGTTGGCTTTTATAGCTAGGTATACGGAACCGTCGTCGGCTCACCATATACGTCGCAAGACACCGAACCCGGACATGTGATTATGGATTCGCATTACATTAACTACTCGGAAATAGGCAACGGGTTTACACGAAGGGGGAATGAACTCACGAAGAGAACAACTAGCAGGTAGGATCACTATAGGCCGTTGATAATGCAGCAAGACACATGCGCATGCTCCTGGCAGTTGTCGTTAGCTGATAGGTCAAACATATATTTTACACATAACAATAACTGCCGAGTCACTAGTCATGCACGGGTACATGCAGGCTGATCTCGCTATTCGGCCGAATGATAGTAGATATTGGGATGAGGCGAACTGGACTCCACAATTGTACGGGAAACCGCCACCCTTATACCTCTCTGTCTAGCCAACGTTGGGCTACACCTATGCATGCAGGACAGCCCTCGGGCACTATTCCCCTGCTCCAAAGAGATATCATTGCTTTGGCAAGCTTTATACCTGGGGCCGGGTTTGTACAACATAGAGCTTTCCGTCTCTTGTTATGCAGCCCTCGATGTCCTATGGACCCTCCCACAAACTCCAGTCCCCATACTCATGCCCACGTTTAGAGTCATTCTATCTCACCGCTCCTGCTTGCTGCTTGATGTGCAGTAGTGCATGCATGCGAGCACGGAGTCAGGCAGGCAGGGAATCTTGGCGGCAGGCAGTTAGGGAGGGAGACCGGGGGCACGGGGGCAGAGGGGACACAGATGAGCCATGCGTTTTCACAATTGAACGGACTCCCAGGGAGTTATTGCCATTCTGATCACCCGAAGTTCGCAGATGGTGATAAATTCGGCTCCTCAAGTGGTCCATCATCTCCACCACTCCCTCCGAGTGCGTGTGTATCATGATATCAGCGAACAGCAAAACGAGCACAAAGTGGCCCTTGGAGAGGGCGGGAGGCAGGCGTGGAGAAAGGGCAGGCGGGCGTAAGGCAATCCGAGGAGTACCTGCGGGGACCCGTACACGTTCTCAATGGCTAACGAGGCAGCAGCGATGCGGCCAAGAATATCGCGTTGGAATACGGGGTCTTGCACAATAGGGTCAGTTGAATAGTCCACTAGCACCTCTTTCTGAGCCTCGAGAGTGATACTGAACCCCTTCCCCAACCCGAGCCGCTTCATCCAGATTTGCAACGAGCACTCAGTTGTCAGCCCGCTAAAGGCGCATATGGTCAGCCTTCGTCTCTGAGCTCATCAATCGACGTGACTGCCGCGCCTGTCGAAACAGCAGTCTGGGAAAGAGAGTTGCGTGTCTTCAGAAGAGAGGGCAGTCCATCACGCCCGAGAGGCCTCCGAGGATTCGCGCACTGGCGCATCGAGCCACGGAACAATGACTATGTCATGCAAACACATATGCCTCCAGCTCCCCCTCCGGGGATAGCACTCACCTGTCATACAGCCCTGCGCCAGCGTAGCCCTCCAGATCTTCACCATTTGAATCTGAACGGAATATCAAGGAATCGGGGACGTACAGTCCGACATTTTTGCTGAATGCCAGTCACCACACCCCCCAGTCCGCTTCACCTTCCTAGCGGCATTCACAGAGTGTCTGTTCTTCCAGCAACTGATTCACCTTTACTGCACCCGCATCGTCTGCCCAAGATCAACGCTACATCTGTATTTCATCCACCGTCCTTCATGCTGCTCGTGGGGACCGCACTCACCTCGGGAACCCGAGCACCTTGGGGTTGTACACGTCCGACTTTAATGCACTGAAGCTAAGAGCGCGACCTGTGGTCATCTCCCCCATCGTTCCCCATCCCTTGCTCCCTTCCATCGCTCCGGCCGTCCCTCTCATCTCCTGGGCCCCTCTATCCCTCTCCTTGCCCCCCCCATACGAGCTAGTCGGGTCCCATCAGAGGATGAGTCATCTCATGGGATGCTGCCTACTCTTTGCACCGATCACCGTGCTCGCTCCCGTCTGAGGTGAATCGCCGTGCTCTCCCCCGTCTGAGGTGAATCGCCGTGCTCGCTCCCGTCTGAGGTGAATCGAGGCTACCCTTAGATGCTTGTGGATGACACAGAAGATCGGTGTGACAACTGAACGGGCAGAGTGCTGCGGCGACGTGCTCCACGCTCAGGGCAGCACATACCAGGGTAGTTGCCCACCAGTGTCTCCCCAAGCCCCTTCACCACCTCGGCATAAATCTGCAATCCCGCAGGTCCCTCTCCCGGATGAGCAGCTGCTATTGGCGCAGGGTGGCCCGACAGTCCAACCTGGCGAGGCGCCCACCGTCAGCAGTGCCGTTGTGCACAGTGCACAAAGATGGAGGGCTGCAGCGAAAGAGATACTGAGATATGGAGGCGCTAACAGAGTGGTGCCCAGCCATGCGCGGCGGGGAGGCGGGAAGCGATCCCTGCACACAGGGATTCAGGGTTTAGGTCCGTGGACCTCAGACTAGGGGACTCAGAGTTTAGGGCGGAAGCGACTACATGGTGATCTGTGGGGTGGACAGCGCTGGAGGGTGGCTGCTTTGTGCTGAGGCCTGGTAGCCAGTGGGCGGCCAGGCGGCTTTCCTACATGCCTTGCCGACTTGACAAGTTCCTTGGAATGGTGAGCAGCAGCGGACTTGGCAGCCTCTGCACATTGCCTGTAGTGGAGATACTTCAAGTATACGTGACATGGCATACACCCATCGCGCGGCACCACACAATTGCGACAGTCATCATGACCAGCCGCCTCGGCAGGCGCGGCGTGAACGTGTGACAGACAAATCGTGCTATGCCCTCGGGTGGAATCGGTGCGGGATTTTTTGAGCAAGCAAGGTCCCGCCCACACTCCCTAGTTCCAATTCTCGCCTGGCGCTGTGACACTGCCTGGCTGCCTGCGGCGGTGCACTGCAGTGTACCCAAAGCTTCCCCCACGGCATCTCCGCTCCAGATGACACCATCTCTTGAGCGTCTCGGCAATACTCAGAAAATATACTCAGGTCGGTATTTTGCCATATTCCTTCATAAATAAAAAGAGATGAGGAAGGGAGGGGATGGTAGGCGCGGCAGCACCTCCTGGTCATTCCCCGTGGATGGGTTGGTGGTGTGGACGACGAAAGCATACTCCGCGGGCACTACTTGCTGGCACAGCACGGCCATGCACAGATCCGTGTGATTGATGCCGGCCTGCCATCCCGGCAGCCCCCAGAAGCCCTTGTCTGTTGATCGTTGATTGTTGCCACTTGGGCGCCGGCTCCAGAGAAAACGAGAGATAAAATTGCCTCGCGCATTCCATCCCATAAACAAACCCCTGCTCTTTGGAAGCTCGGACCTCGGCAAATTACTTGCTCACTTAGAAAATAAAAACGCCAATCGCAATGCTGTATGATGACTTAGATGACTGCATGCGGTGCCATGACACGATGCCCTTGTCCAAGATTCTGGATTTTCGTCGTCGTATACGAATGGTCAACGTGACGTCATCCACCGTTCAGCAGATCGACCGTTCATTTCCCCCGCGTATCCTATAGTCCACCTCAGTCTGGTGGACTATGTAGGCTTCGCACTGAGATACAGCTGCACAGATGAAGCAATGGGCGAAGCCGCGGGCAAGGAAGCGGCCTTGCGAGGGGGCCCAAAGTGCTCCCCAGAGGCAGACAGCTCAGCGGGGCCTCCACGTGGCGGGGGGGGTGTGGGGGGGGACAACGGACCTTGCGGCAGCTGATGAAAGCGCGCTCATTCCACTTCGAGGCCCACACCCCCGTGATGGCGGTCCAGGCCTTCATCCAGGCCTCCCTCTGACCTGCAGCACCCCGAAGTGGCACCCACCCACACCCACAGACGCTGCGCACTGAGCAGCGCAAGGCACACCAATCAAGGCAAGCCCGCCAGCACCCCGGTGGATGGCAGACGCGAGTGCGAGAGCAGGGCGGGCTGTGACAAGGTACCGCCCACACACTTAGTAGGCCTGCTATGTCTACTAAGCGTGTGTCAGGAACCGAAGTGCTCCCTGCCAGAATCAGGGGACACCACAGAACCCAGATGCGGCCACCACATACATTGCGCTGCCACGTGCCAGCCACACGGGAGCGTGGGCGTCCCTTCCCGGCGACGGCCTCGACCACTTACAACAAGTTGCCTGGCGGGCGTCATGTGGACTCCGAGCCGCGCCGGTGCTGACAGTGTTCAGGAGCGGTCGCATAGCAGACTGCCAGGTGGCGAACTATTGGATGCCACTTGAATGTGGGACCAGGCACTTTCAGTGGAGACTAAACCTCGGCTCAGCACGGCGCTGGGCGGCAGGCCGGCTGCAGATCGAGCGCGCATGAGCCAGGCATCTGGCGCACCCACAGAGTGCTCAGTGCAGTTGCGGTGTTTGGCCGGAGCGGGCAAGAGCTGACTGCAGATCCAATCAATCGCCGGCACTTCTTCACTTCTCCCGTCCCGTGGAGAGTCAGTGTAAGCGGTTTGGCAGGCCGCCGGTAAGCTGGGCGTCGCACGTGGCTTTGGGGCAGCGAGTTCGGATACGTGTTGGGAGCTCGCACCCGAGGCCTGGCAGCGTGGGGGCGTGGCGCGGCTCGAAGGGCGAATTCAAGCTGGCGTTGGCAGGTGCTCTCAGCGGGCGGGCGAAGCAGTCATAGAAGCAGTCGGATGGCTCAGTGCGGCGATCCCTCTCCCTAGAGCTAGGGACAATCAGTCATCACTCGCTGCGGCTGCTCACCCGGCCATGGCTGCCCTGCAGCAGTCATCACCTGCTGCAGCTCCTTCATCTGCTCCGCCCCGCCCCCGGTCCACCCTTCCGGCCGCGTCATGCCGGCTGACCAGCCGCTTGAAGGCTTCCCTCGGGTGGGCTCACAGAGGCGCCAGTGCGGAGATGCCCCATCGCCGGTACTGCCAGGCGCCGGCACCGCGGACGAGGGGGAGGCAAAGGTGGGACCGCGGATGCAAACTGCAGGCACGCCGTGCACAATGGGACCAAGGGTGCTGTACGGGGAGCGCCACTTGGGGTGACGGCTAGGGTTGCACCTCCGCCCACCAGATTCAATTCAGTGACCGCACTTGTAAACACGTGAGCCAAGCGCGGTGCGGAACAATCTGGCACACACCGGCTGAGTGCTGTGCTGTGGGGAGAGGGAGCCACGGCCGTATTACTGTCCAATGGCGTGCCGGAGTGGGGCCCGACGTGCAGCGCGCGAGATACTTCGGCAAAAGGCGCCTGCTTGGTAAAAAAATGACAGTGGGAGATTCGTCCGAGGCGGCCACGTGGCAGAGCAGCCGGCTTGCCCGCCTTCACAAGGCCCGCTTCCCGAGCACTGCTACAGCACCTCGTGCGATGTGATAAGGGGGCTCCAAATTGAGACTGCTGCCCCCAAACTACAAGCCAGAAAAGTGGATGGCACAGCGAGGGGGATGGCTACGATGGGAGAAGACACGTCACGCCTGGAGAGACACGTCACGCAAACCTGAGGAGCGCGAGGCCCGGGGGCGAGGGCGCGCACCAGGGCTCGGGGCGGCTGCACGCTCTTTGCCACCGCGCGGGCAATGGCCAGATTGTCCACTGCCCCCACCGTTCCCCGCCCATGGTCTCAGATTTCCGGATCACCTCTGACCCGGCCGCCGCGCACGTCTTCTGCCCACCCGTTACTCCGCGCGCCCCTAGTCCCCTCACAACTTTCTGCAGCACCTCGTGCCAAAGCGAAGGGCGCGCGTGGTGCGGACAGAAGCCTACCAGTTAAATATGGGACCAGCCCATCGAGATTCGACTTCACAACCGCATTAATTGGGTCGTCCAGCACTGCTTCAAAAGTTCCTGAGAATTCACACCCGCAACTCGCTTGTGCCTTCATGCGGGTCCCACCGTGCCGCGGCTTGCAGCATTTACTGACGCGGCTCTTCGTCTGCCTCCCTCCGTTCCATCCCCGTCATTCCCTAGAACGGCTTGTAGCATTTAGCGTCATAGCTTCTGTTCATGCATGTGCTTTCCCGCCTTTCCCGGCGTTTCGAGTGGATGGCGGGGGAAGGCGCAAGGTCGGCTCACTGAGAATCCACGGGGCAGGAGCCGCATGAAGGCTGCTGCGCACCAAGGGGGCCAAGCAGGGAGGGCGGCTACCGAAGGGGAGGGCGGTGCAAGTGGGGAGATAAATGTCTTCTGGCAATCGACCGACCAATTCCGCCACGTTCCGTGACTTTGCTCCTACGTTCTCCTCTGCCACATCGCGATTTATAACAGCCCCCCGACCACCCCCCGCCCATCCAGCAGACACTATCATTGCACTGGGTCGCCACACAAGGTGCCTTTCTTGGCCCCGCGTGGGAGGCCTTAGTTGGAGGCTCAATGGCTGCTGAAGCCGGCGCAGTCGTGGCACGGACGGAGGCTGAGGGAGGCCCGCATCAGGCAAGCCGCAACGCAGACGATGCAACGTGGCGCTGGTGACACGACATCCCCGCGTGCAGTCCCTCGAGAGCCGTCCGTGCAGAGGCGAGGGGGGTGTGCTGGTGGCGCTGGTCAGATGCTCTGGCATGTTTCACAGCAATCCCCGCATCTAGCGGAAGGGGTGTTGCTCGAAAGCACTTCATTCCCGAGTTTCCGGCGTGCAGTCTGTGGGTCCCCCGAGAGCGGTGGCCGGGGACAGCAAGCGCCTCAGGGTGGACCGCACTCGTGGGCGTGGACGACCCGGCGACACACGCAGGCGCTCGCGTGAGGCGGGCGTGGGTTCCCACCTGTGAAGCTGCTGGCTCCTACAGCATACGCCCCGCCGAATTCCCGGCGGGTGATGCTTAGATCCAGGGGGGCTGCCGGCGCCTCTGAAGCGGCTGCTGCGGCGCTACTACTAGCAGCGGCCTCTGTCACCCGCACGTCTTGTCCGTTTGGACTCACCTCCACGCATTGTCCCTGCCAAGAAAACAAAGCCCAATGAATGCCTCTCTCCCACATCCATCTATCGAAGTCGTCGGAGGGGAAAGGGGGGCACCTGCATGGCGCGCAGCTGCTCCATGAGAGATTGATCGAAGCATGTCGCGAAGCACACCTGCGAGCCGTCCGATCCAGCCAATGAACCACCAGGTTGATGACTATGCCATGGCTGCAAGGGTATCCGTCGGGCGCCGGGGCTGCGTCACAGAGGGGAGCTATGCAAGGAGTATGGGGAGCAGGCAATAGGCGCTCCATATCACGCGTGGCATTGTTAATTATAGACTGAGTTACTCAACGCCAACGCAAGGGGCATTGCACCGGGCTCGGCCTCGAATATGAGGGTGGAGGCGGAGTAGGAAGAATAGAGTCGATGGATCAGCCCATCCCGTAATGGCGCCACGAGAAGGTTGGAAGAAATATAGCAGAAGGTGGGAAGACGGGTGTTGTTTGTCCACCAATGACAAATGAGCATACATCGGGAGGGCACTGCTCCGGAATGCTCTGCCCAAACGAAGCAGCTTACGGGAGAGGGGCAACGCGCAATCCCCTCGCATGATGGCCATGCTATGTGATGCCCGCACGGCGATAGCTTTTGGTGAGTGATGAGCGCGCCTTCCCATACAGGGCGGTCCGAGAATGGCGTCTTGCCATGTAGGGGTTTGTCTGAAGAGGGCGTTCCAAGAGCGCGCCCGGCTGGGAACGAGGGCGGCCCGACCTGCTCATTGCGAGCTCGCACGGAGACGTGTGACAGCACGTCCGGCATGTCCATGGTGATGAGAGCCACGACACCCTCCGGGATTTCCTCTTCCCCAACGACACGTCCCGCAATCAACACGGTTGGCCTCGGGTACCTGGCATGCTCAAGCCCCCTCCTCGTCTCCCGGTTAACGGCAGTGCAGTCGGCCTCACCAAGCCGACCATTACCACTGCGCCCGCACCACGTGGCACAAGCTAGCGTCCTGGGAGATGTGGATGTGTCCTTCGTCTCGGAGCTCCAGCGCGCCACGGAGGGCGGTCGCGGCGGAGCAGAGTCACATTCACGGGGGAACGATGTTGCTCATGAAGACGCACGGTCTCCTCCCTGCTCATGAAGAAATGCACCATCTACACAACGGGGATCGCCTTGATGCTCCGTCCCCGCGGCCGCTTTGCCGCCAGCAACGCATTGTGCCGCGAAATGCCGATGCTTCCGCCGATGCGTCCGCCGGGCGGCCCTGTAGACGACGACTTTCTGCGGCTTCGTGGACGCCGGGTGACGCGGGAGGGAGGGCGGCGGGGAGGGGAGGCAATGCACGGGCGAGGCATGTGCTGCGACCTGTCATTTTGCACGGTGGCGAGTTCATCAACCACCTCGACATGCCCAACAGCCGTCGTCGGGCTGATGACCTGAGGCCCTCACGGACACCGGAGACCCAGCCCTTAGTGCACAGAGCCCATGCGGGACTCTCAGACTTTGCTATCTCTTCTCACTTGCGGACCCACACAGCGCGCCATCAGGCATGCGCGCAAGCAGCCACAGAACACCGTCTACAGCGCACGCGCCGCTCCGTCAAGCGCTGATTGCACTGCTCACGAGGTTGCGGAGCGGAGGCCCTCCAAACAGGGAGTGGCCCGGCATTGTGCGGCTCCCCTCTACCCACGCGGAAAACCGTGCTCAGGCCGGGCCCAAACTTGAGAAATGGGGGCGGGAGGACACTCGACCAGCACACAGAGAGCGTGCCGGGAGCCCACCTGCCAGGAGCCGAGGTCCGCAGCCTCCCGCAACACCGGGTCCAGGCGATTCAGCATCATGGACAGCGGCGCCGCCAGCGTTCCTCGCACAACCTGCGCGCCTCGAGGGCCGTGGCGCAGCCGCTCAGGCAGCGCCAGCGCGGGAGAGTCCAGGCATCGGGGGGGCGCCCCAAATCGTGGCATCTGCTTGACAGGACTCCCAGCCAGCCTGAGAACGGGGACAGGTGGCGCCGGCGACCAGGGAGAGCGCCCCTCACGGTGGCGCCTTGCAACAGCAGGCAGCGTTCAAAAGAAAAAGAAAGAGACCGAAAGCGAGGGAGCGCGGTTCAGATGCGGGCGCGCCTCCTCTGTGAAGATTGCGATGGCGTCCCCAGGCACATTGAGGTTCCCCTTGGTGCCTAGGCTCTGCGCGGTTGGCTGGAGCCTCTGATTGTACCTGCGCTCCGCCGCGATGCCCTCGCCCCCCTCCCTCCTGCCCGGTCACACGTCATACTCACAAGCAGCCGAGCATCGCTTGCTTCACCTGTCCGTTCCTCGTCAAAACCCTGTCCACATCAGAAGAGAATGCGGCTGCCCCATGCTGCTCCTCTTGCTGAATAGCGAACACACGCGAGGGTCACAACACAAGGGGTGCGCCCCTCTCACCAGCAGCTGCACGAGCTTTGTGAGCACGGCGCACCATCGTGGGGAAGGTCCGCGACACCCGAGGAAGCCTGCCTCTCGCGGGCCTTCCCCACGATTGCACAAAGCTTCTGTGTGCATGCAGCTGCTGTGAGAGGTGCGCACCCCCTTGTCTCGGGACCCTCGCGTGTGCGCAGTATTCAGCAAGAGGAGCAGCGCGCCAGAACCGGGTGGACACCCGGACACAGGAATCGTAGTATCAGTGTTCCTATTGGCGCGCCTCACAGTGCGAGGCAACAAGCCATCGCAGATTCGAGCTGACGTTCCGAGGGCGAGCGGCGGCAAGGCGGGTGCGGGCCACACGCACCTGTCCGAGGACGACGCGAGGCTGAGGCGGATGCGGTCCATGCCCGCCTTGGCCCGCAGCGCCCAGCCCGGGTCGTTGCCCATCATCTTCAGCACGGCTTGCCACTCCTTGAGGCACATCACCTCCTCCTGCGATGCATCACGCTCCCCAGTGGTTCCGGGCTCGCCCCGTGCTGATAAGAGCGAAGAGGGCGGTGCTGAGGGCCAAAGGCAGGTGTGTGGAGCGAAGCCGAGGGCGGGGGAGGGGGGACAAGCTAAGGCAGGAGAGGCCGAGGTAGGCGGAAGGAGGGCAAGGCACCTCGTTGCCGCTGGTCGAAAGGCAAACCCCCTCTAATGCCAGCCCCACGCCTGCAGCACACCCTTGTCCACTTCGGTGGCTTGAGATGCTAACAGCAGAGAATGGGGCTTCAGAGAGCCCCACAAATGCCACCTGGGCACCGACGTCACTGTCGATCAGGTGGAAAGTAAGGACCCTGCCCTGCCAAACACGAAGGCGGCGCAACGCAACCGCTGAGCACTGCAGCGCACCCAGGAAGCCCAGAGGAAGCCTGTGTCACCAGGCCCCCACAAAGGATCCAAAGAGGGCGGCCCAACGATTTGCACCCCCCCCTTCCCTACAACGGCAGCGCCCCTTCAGCAGCATAAGCCCTTCCGGGCTCCAGCTCAGCTATGTCTGGGGTCATTTACGCTGGGGGATCCCAACCTCCACCACCTCACCGAGAAAGAGACAGAGAGCGAGAGGGAGGAGCGTTGCGGAGAGGGCACAAGCCGCCCCCCCTCCTCTCAGTGAAGACCTGGCGCTTAATTTGACC
>LGRX02005497.1:43388-59411 GCA_001247695.2 Cymbomonas tetramitiformis
GGCGTCCCGCGCAGTTTAGGCCTGAGCGCGCGGAGTCACCTCGCGGCGTCCCGCGCAGTTTAGGCCTGAGCGCGTGGAGTCACCTCGCGGCGTCCCGCGCAGTTTAGGCCTGAGCGCGCGGAGTCACCTCGCGGCGTCCCGTGCAGTTTAGGCCTGAGCGCGCGGAGTCACCTTCGCGGCGTCCCGTGCAGTTTAGGCCTGAGCGCGCGGAGTCACCTCGCGGCGTCCCGTGCAGTTTAGCCCTGAGCGCGCGGAGTCACCTCGACGCGTCCCGCGCAGTTTAGGCCTGAGCGCGCGGAGTCACCTTGAGGCGCCCGTCAAAGACGTCGCCAGACGTGAGATGCCCCCGCAGCATCCAGCGCGCCTCGTTCACCGCCTGTTTTGTCCCCACCGCCACTCCCTCTCCGCTCATCACCGGCGCAGCAGCACCCGCGCAGGCTCGCGAGGTCTCGGGCTGACCAGACCTCTGCAGCGCCCAGATGCTGCACGTGAGGCTCTTGGCGTGCAGCCAAGGGGGACATGGGAGGGAGGGGGGTAATTCCTTCCTGGCGCTTCTGTGGCAGCACGTTGCTTAGCAATTGCAGTTAGTTTGCGGCGCGGACAATGCTACCCAGCGTCTGCCGTTGCAGTTAGTTTGCGGCGCGGACAATGCTGCCCAGCGTCTGCCGTTGCAGTTAGTTTGCGGCGCGGACAATGCTGCCCAGCGTCTGCCGTTGCGGCACTGTCACCGCTGCTCACGTGCCACCTTTCGCAGCAAGCAGCACGGCGTGGTGCCCTCGGGCCGCGGAGGGAGGGCGCGGGCCACGTGGCACGGCGTAGTGCCCTGGAGCCGCGGAGGGAGGGCGCGGGCCACGTGGCACGGCGTGGTGCCCTGGAGCCGCGGAGGGAGGGCGCGGGCCAAGCACCTCGAGGACTCCCTGCAGGTCCATGTCGGAGCTCCCGGTGGTGAGGAGATTCATGCGGTGCGCCGCGGTGGCCTCCTGGATCATGTCCAGGACCGCCTGCGCATACCCAGCCGGCAGACCACCTCGCCGTCTCCCATCCAGTGGAGGTTGTGCACGCCCAGAGGGGGTGATTCACGACCCGAGGGGGTGATTCACGACCAGAGGGGGCGACTCCCATCCAGTGGAGGTTGTGCACGCCCAGAGGGGGTGATTCACGACCCGAGGGATTGAATCCAAGGGCCCGGGCAACGCCTAGAATGAGAGCTGCGTGCCTGCGTCCCCATCCCGGCCCTTAAAATAATGCGAGGCACGCCGTCGCTTACATCAACCGCGTCGCCATCCCTTGCACCTAAACGGCTTTCCTCAGTGAATCACCCAGGTGATGCCATTTGATGGTGTGCCACATGGCCGCCCTAGGGATGATGGGCTAGGGCGACTCACCCGGAGCTCGGGGCTGGCCACGCCGGGAATCGAGGACACCTCCACCGCTTTCCCCTTGCACTGGTCCTGCAGCCCCCATTGGCCATTTGCCGCGTGTCAGAGTCTGCAGCCTCGACTGCACCCTTTCTCTCCCTCTCTTTCTCTGACCAATGGGAGTCAGTGTTTAGTACAACCTGCTCATGCACCGCACCTCGCTTCCATCATTGACACCACAACTGGGGTTTCTGCGGGCCCTGCTGCCGGAGTCCCGCACCGCAAGACGCCGAGGAAACCAACATCTGCAGGCCCCATCCAAGCCCATGCCAGCGGGGAGAGAGAGGAAGGCGGCTGGGCATGCGGAGCGGGAAGTACCTGCTTATATCCGAAGACGTAATTCGCTGCGCTGTCCAGATCCGCGCCACAGTGCACCGCCTTCAGCGTCTTCAGGTACTCCGTCAAGTCCCTCTTCATGCCTGGACCACGGGACAGCCCCAGCAGCCCCGCTGAGATGTCCACGCTGTGCCACACGCAGCAGCCTCTGCCAGGGATCCTCACATCTCAGCACCCTCAGCTGGCTGAAGAGCTAGGAGCCCCCTCTCTCCTACGGGTAGAGCGTCCCGGTGCCCATTCTCGAGCTCTTCTCTTCCCTCCATGCGAATCTCCCCCACCGGGTGGAGAAGCCGCGGGGAGGATCCACACTTCCTTTGGAACGAGTTTCGAGGGTGCCAAGCGAGCCCGCGCATCGACCCTGCGCAAGCTCGCACATGCCTCAAGCCGCAGCCGGCTGGCCTGTCCGAGTAACGCGCCCGCGTGCCGCGCACCTTTGGCTTGGTCTTGGCGCAGGTTGGGCTCGGAGTGGATGGAGCGGTCGTAGCTCAGAAGGCGCTGCTTGTCAATCCCGTTAGTTTCCAGCGTCTTCCACCACACGGAGAGATCCAAGCCGCTGTCAATGTAGTCCAGACAGGCCTGACCAGTCCCTCCCCCTCCCACCCCCGATCCCGCTCGTATCAGGACACACCACCATCAAGTGGCTACGCCAAGTCCTGGGCACCAAACGCCACATTCCATTGGCTCCGCCAAGATCTGGGCACCATACGCCACCGTCAATCGGATAAGCTGAGTCCTGAGCACCAAACGCCACCGTCCATTGGCTCCGGCAAGATCTGGGCACCATACGCCACCGTCAATCGGTTAAGCTAAGTCCTGGGCACCAAACTCCACCGTCCATTGGCTCCGCCAAGATTTGGGCACCACACGCCACTGTCCCTTATGATACAATTGGCTCCGTCCCTGCGCTCTCCTCCCTTCACAACGGCAGCTCTCAACACCAATGGGTGCCCGCAGGCTGAGTAGCTTCGAAGCCGGGCGGTGGCTCCCCCTTTCCAGGGCACTCGGGGTCACCAGGGTACTACCTGGCAGATGACGACATCGTCGGGGCTCGTGTTGTTATGCAGCTTCTGGTGCCACTCCTCCTGCATTCAGAGGCTTCCTGCTGATCTCAGCCGTACAGAGCTGCCACGTGGAGGGGTGCGGAATGGGATCTGATCTGTACAGAGCTGCCACGTGCAGGGTCGCGGAATGGGATCTGAGCTGTACAGAGCTGCCACGTGGAGGGTCGCGGAATGGGATCTAAGCTGTACAGAGCTGCCACGTGGAGGGTCACGGAATGGGATCTCAATGAATTCAGATGCGGGAACACAGGCAGGGCGGGCAGTGTGGAGCGCGCGGGGAAGAACGATCAACGGACCCAGAATCCCCCCTTGCAGTCGTTGGCAGACTGGATATCCAGAATCTCATCCCGAATACGCTGCCCTGTACATACAGTGATCGATCAACGGCTCAGGCAGCGGCGGAGAGAACAGAGCCGGCGGCAGGATGGATTGATGGGAATAGGACGTGGCATAGCGCCCTGCAGCAGATCTCAGCGAGGCCAGGCGCCAGGCGGGCGGCTTTGGGGGGAGCACATTGATATCACTTGACCAAGGGTGTGGCTCGCAGCTCTATCTCTTTGCTAGGAAGAGACCTGCCGGCAGTGGCCTGCAGAGTATTCGGCGTGCCGCCTAGCCCGCGGGGGAGAGGGGGTCGCTAAGGGAGGGGAAGCACTAAGCACTGGGCACAACCTGCGTTCCCGGGAGCTCCGCGACCAACCTGGCCCTCCCAAAACCCGCCAACACGAGCACCCTCAGCCACACCAGCCAGCTTGGTGCGCATTTTGGACAAGGCAGCTGGTCAGGAGCACGGCGGGGACGGGCATCTAGCCGCACCGTGCTCATGATCATCCGCATGAGTGTTCGCCACTGCGGCTGTGTCCGGTAGCTCTCCATGAGGGTGCTGGTCAGCTTCTCCTGTGAGGGCCCCGGCACACGACCGGCTCACCAGGGGATAGCGCGACAGGCTGCGGTTGATGCGCCGGCTATCTCCGCGCGGTGCCCCCCGCTGCAATTTTGAGACATAGCCTCCCTAGCCCCCCAGTGCTCCGTTCAGTACGTCACCTCCCTAGCCCCCCTAAGCCTCCGTTCCGTGTATGCCCCTCCTTGCACCCCACGGTCTCCGCTCAGCACATGCCCCCTGTTGCTCCCGGCCTACGCATATAACCCCCTACCCCGTCCTGGTCTCCGTTGGAAATGCGCCTCTCCCACCAGCCTCCCCAATCTCTGTCGAGGTGCAGCTCCATTGACCCCAACCCCCACCCCCAGGCCTGCGCATTATACTGCCTCTGACACCACAGCACCAGCACCGTCTGTGCCTGCGCCCCCTCATTGCGCCCCCTCATTGCGCACCTGAGCTGCGCTGATTTCTCGCGGTTTGATGTTATAATTTTGATTCCATACCTGCATGCCCCAGCGCGTCCAGCCCCCCTGCCCTTCTCGGGGTGTTCCAACGGGACAAGCGGAGACTGAGCAGCTCCCTTCGCATGACTCGATCCTTACACATGGGGAGACGCTGCTCTGTTGCTCCAAGAAGGGCGGTGATAGGCTGCAGCGGCCAAGTTTGACAAATGGAAGGGCGCGCAGCCGTGTGCTGGCACAATTTAACACGTGGCGAGAAGCGCAGCGTTGTGGCAGCAGAGGTTACCAAGTGGCGGGAAGCACAAAATCGGAGCCACACGAAGATAGCGACGATCGCATCCTCCTCATTGGATCCTGCTCGACGTCCCTCCACCACCCGCAACCCCTACCCAACCCTTGTGAGCTCGTAAGCGTGCCTCATCATCATCAAGCTTGGCTCCTAATCCCCATGACCGTTCCTCCACTCTCTTTGATCCGGCCATCCTCCTCAATGGGTGTGATGACCCTCCTTGCGGCCTGCAACCCTCTGTTGTGGCCCACGCCCGCTGAAGCCTGCACCCCCCCGCTTGCGGCCTGTGCCCCCTCCGGCATGGCTGTGCATGTTTGGAGTACAATTGTGTGACTGTGCGTATTTGGCATATGATCGTGTGACTGTGCGTATTTGGCATATGGTCGTGTGGCTGTGCATGTTTGGAATATGATTGTGTGGCTGTGCATGTTTAGCTTACAAACGTGTGGCTGTGCATATTTGGCATACAAACGTGTGGCTGTGCATGTTTGGAGTATGATCGTGTGGCTGTGCATGGTGGGAGGCATGTACCCAGGGCCCCCTGCAAAAGGTCGTTCACAGTGTTGTAGCGGTGCATGAAAGAGCGCGTGCAGCCTTTCTCCTGGCCATCGATCACATCGAGCATCCAATCCGACGTCCCTCTCGAGTCAGAGATACCCCCGTCACGCTCCACGAGGCGGTCCATGTCTACAGGCTGCCTCTGCACCCCCAGCTGGCGCGCCTTCTTAGGTGCCACTGCTTCCTGCGGGGATCCATCCAGCGCAGCGCTGGATGCCACACCTGCAGATGCGTGCCGGGAGAAAGGGCAGAGGGAAGGTGGGGGTCGATGGGTGAGGGGGAGGGCTTAACGCTTAGATTTCCATCGATTCCCCGGCAGTCGAGATCCAAGGAAGACCAAGATTTTGAGGGGTCCTATGCGAGAGCACTGCAGCCCTCCTAGCCCCTGAGTCGGAGATGACAGCTGGAGCAAACACGTCAGGGTCAACCCATGACTGCAAGCGTGGTGAGCCACCAAGCTTCATATGATTTGTTCCGATTGATATGTTCCCCATGCACCAATCCCTAAGCCCCATCGCGATATGTATTGGCTTCCACCCACTGAGGAAAGAGCGCGCGCGAGG
The DNA here is from genome assembly GCA_001247695.2 of Cymbomonas tetramitiformis. Lineage (NCBI taxonomy): Eukaryota > Viridiplantae > Chlorophyta > Pyramimonadophyceae > Pyramimonadales > Pyramimonadaceae > Cymbomonas > Cymbomonas tetramitiformis. Next base: position 48,952 of record LGRX02005497.1, read on the forward strand.
GTGTCAGACCCCATGCCACCACAGCGCCCTGATTTGCAGCAGCCTGCCAGCTCAGCCAGTCGCGCACCGCTTTCTGATATGCAGCAGCCTGCCAGCTCAGCATTCGCCGTGTACAACTGGCAAGGGAACGTCCTGCACCAGCTCAGTTTCTATCTTCCAGCACCATCAAGAGGGGGCGGTGGGGGCGCACCATCCAGAGGGATGCCGGTCTGCAGCCTCTTCTTCACCTCCGCCACAGAGAGGCCCCCACGTAGCGCGTTCTCAACGCGGACCTTGGCTTCGGCGCTGTAGTCCGCGCCGTCGGGCTTCCCGGAGTTCTCCCAGATCACAAAGGCCTGGCCACGCCCACCCCGAGCTCCCAACAAGAATCACTTCCGAGGATCACCGTAGAACCATGTCCCGCGTGTGCACAGGCTATATATAGAACCCAGGACACTACAGCTCCCAAGGAAGTCCCCACAAGGCGTCGCATGAGAAGTGCATATTGAGGAGTGCGGCGGAGGGCCAAGGGGTCACCATGATGGAGACAAGCTCTTCCGGCACATCGATGGGTCCACTGCTCACCTGCCGTCGCCACACAGCACATCCCCGGAACCCGCTCGAGCCACGAAGCGCGCGCGGCCTACATCCAAGTGCAACTCAATCGCGCCACGTCAGCGGGCGTTGGGATCGCGACCACGGGCGAAGCACTGTTCCAAGAAAGACTCGAGAACTGCAGCGGACAATTGGATGACAAAGCTCGCGCGACCCTTCCACCACAGCCATCATGACGGGTGCAGTGGACAATTGGATGACAAAGCTCGCGCGACCCTTCCACCACAGCCATCATGACGGGTGCAGCGGACGGGTGGATGACAAAGCTCGCGGAAAAGCCCCTTCCACCACAGCCATCATGACTGGGCGCAGCGGACAATTTGGATGACAAAGCTCGCGCGACCCTTCCACCACAGCCATCATGACGGGCGCAGCGGACAATTGGATGACAGCTGCCGCGACCCTTCCACCACAGCCATCATGACGGGTGCAGTGGACAATTGGATGACAAAGCTCGCGCGACCCTTCCACCACAGCCATCATGACGGGTGCAGCGGACAACCTGGTTCGACGAGTGCGCACGATGACTGCAAACCAGAAAGGCTACGACCTACAGCATCGCGGGGAGGCCGCGGTGAAGCGCTCGGGTCTTCGGAGGTGGATCTGCAGGAGGGCGAGTCCCGCGCCACGTCGGCGAGGCTCAAGCAGATCCACTCCAAGGACACGAGGCTTCCCGAGAGCGACGCTGGCTTCTCGCGCAAAAGCTGGCCGCCTTCGACAGGCCCCGTCAGGTAGTCCATCTGGCAGCCTGTAACTACGCTAGCGACATTTTGTGCTAGCCAGCATGGGGAGCTGGGGGGCGAATGTGAAGATCACTTGACAAGCCTGAGGGTGGAGGAAGCGGCTACCAGCTCAGGACAAGCCGAACAAGCGGAGGATCTCGAGGTGTCCGATCAGAGTCAAGCTGCATCAGCGCCTCACTGATGGCTTGAGGTGTTGTTTTGAACCTTGAGCTAGAGACCCACGGTTTATGGGACGACGACCTGCGTAACCTGCGTACATGGACCTGGAGGCGGTGGACAAGACCGTGGAGGCCTTCCTGAGGGGGCTGACGCGCAAGGTGGTGTGTCTCTACTTCGATAAGCAGGCCGTTGTGGCGACGCAGTCGCACTTCATGAGCCACAACCCCGACGTGGTGAGGAGGACGTGTCCCCTCTGACTTACACAACATCGAGCTGCTGGCTCGTTACATCAAGAGCGGGGCCAGCGAGGGAGCGGAGGGGCTCTCCCGCGTCCGCAACCTCCACGACTGGAAGCTGAATCGGCAGTGCTTCAACTGGCTGGAGGAGGCGTGGGGAGCTTACACGGTGGACCGCTTCGCCTCCGAGGTGTCGGCTCTGCTGCCGCAGTAATATGCCCAGTGGTGGGACCCGTACTGCGAGGGTGTCAACGCTCTGGCCTACAGCTGGCGGGGGCGAGGTGCACTGGATCAACCCGCCGTGGGAACTGCTGGCGAGGTGGCTCACAAGCTGCGGGCGACGGGGGCGCGGTTGTGGCGCCATACTGGCCTGGCTAATCCGGGTTCCGGGAGCTGGAGCCAATCGCGGACCAGGTGGTCATCCTGCCACGGTGACGGGTCTGTTGGCTCCCAGCACGCCGGGCAGGACCGAGCTGCTCGTGCCGTCCGGCTGGGACGCAGTCATGTGCCACGCGCTGAGGCTCCAGTGAGCTGGCACCTTCAAGATGGACGTGAAGCAGCGAGACATCGAACGGAGCCGGCGGAGGTGAAGCGGGCGGAGGTGAAGCGGGCGGAGGTATTCTGGGCAGCGCCTGGTATCTGAGTGCGTCACGCGCCGTGGATCGAGAATGGCGGCTGCTGACAGAGCAGCAGGCGCGCCCCAACGCAGCGCAGCCGGCAGCGGAGGTGATGGCCCCCGATGAAGCGCCCGTGTACGAGAGGAACTTGGCTCAGTGGGATCGCTGGCGTGACACGTTGGGTGAGAGCCAGGACATGGAGCTGGCAGTGCGGATGCAGGCGGAGGCGCTGCGGGAGTCGTGCGGCAGTGCCAGGACGCAAGAGCAAGAACAACACGACCTGGGTGCCGGCGAAGCACGTGCGCAAGGCCACCCTGATGTTGCTGCCGGACGGTGATCAGGACCTGCGGCGGCTGCAGGCTTGCACCTACACGGTGCTCGCGTTTGTGTCCTCCGGGACGCCGGGCGCGGGCTACTGCAGCAGGAGCACGTGCTGGTGGGCGAGGACGGCGTGACGGTCTGGCCAAAGAGAAAGGCAGGAACCACGAGGCGCTGCAGAGAAGGCTGGCCATCCCCTGGTGGGGGGTTGAAGCAGCTGCGGTAGCTCCCGGAGCTCTCGACAAGGTGCAGGGATGAGGCCTGGCAGAGGTGGACCCTACTGGTCGGTGTGCCCGGCAGCTACTGCAGGTTGCCGGGGGAGCGGGCCAGCTCATCGGGTTCTGACACAGCACCGGCCAACGAGTGGCTCCAGCTGGCATTGACAGTGAGGGGTGCCTCCCCCGGGCGGGAGGGCACTTCGCGGCTCACAGCACGAGGAAGAGCTGCGACCTGTGGCAGGGCGTGATGCTTCAGAAGGTGTACTTCCTCGGGGGGTGGTCATATCTTTCCTTGGCAGCGCAGGCCCACATCGAATTCACAGCGGTGCCGGACTGGGTGATGCGCAGCTTCTTTGGGTGGCTGGCTCCGATGAGTGTGTGTGTGTGCGTGTCCTTGGACCGACTCCTTTGGCACCCCGTAGCCATAGAAGACCGGCTGCTTACCCACGCCGGGAATCAAAGGATTCAGCACACCCTTCGGGACACTTATCCGGATTCTCCGGAGCTCGCTAGTGAAGAATGGGACCCCCTAAGCCTCACTGAGCCACCCGAGCCCCTCTGTATCCGCACACCGGCGCACTGCTGCCTTGTGCCTGAAGCTGGCTCATCCCTGCCCCTGTGTGTGTACTTATCCTTGTACCGACTCCTTTGGCACCCCGTAGCCGCAGAAGACCGGCTGCACTATGTACCCACACCGGGGATCAAGCGATGAGTGTGTGAGTGTGGCGTATCCTTGGACCGGGACTCCTTTGGCATCACATAACCACAAAGGATCGGCTGCACTATGTACCCACACTGGGGGATCGCGATGAGTGTGTGGAGGTGTGTGAGTGTGGTGTGTACTTCTGACCGACTCCTATGGCATCACATAACCACAAAGGATCGGCTGCACTATGTACCCACACCCGGGCATCGCTGATGAGTGTGTGGAGTGTGGTGAACTTGACCGACTTTGCACTCTTGTGAAGACAGAAGACCGGCTGCACTATGTACCCAATGCCGGGGATCAAAGGATTCAGCACATAAGTGTGTGTGTGTGTGCTTATCCTTGGATCGACTCCTTTAGCATCACATAACCACAAAGGATCAGCTGTACAACGTATGTGTGCGCGCACGGGGGAGCACTGTTGAGGCAGCGCGCAGACTCTGTGACATGGCATCCAGATCAAGCGCACAAGAGTCCAAACAGACGAGGACTCAGCTCCGTTCTTTCGCACTTCCCACCTCATCCGATCCAGAATCTCTGCGCTGTCGCAATGGACATCATATTAATATTGAACTTTCAAAAGTATACTTTCACTAAGTCTGGCTGGTAGCTGAGCTAACAGCACCAGGCAAAAGCTATGCAGTGTGCCTTTCGGCAGCGAGATAAGTGTACAAACAAAAGTTGCTTGTTGCTCCATCTGCATAAGTTGCAGAAGCTTATTCCTTCGTTGGCCTCAGCCGCTGCTCACCGCTCCGTCGGCCTCAGCCGCGGCTCACCGCTCCGTCGGTCTCAGCCGCGGCTCATCGCTCCGTCGGCCTCAGCCGCTGCTCACCGCTCCGTCTCACCGCTTCACGAAACAAAGACAATCGAGAACTTACCGTCGATGACGCCTGCTTAATAGGTGCAGGTTGACGTTTAAGCTGTGGTGGAGCTGGCGGGTCGAGGCCAACTTCAGTCATCAAGCTGGCACAGCTTTTCCCAGACTGCAGCTTCAGCAGGATCTCACTATGCGCCGCCAAGAACTCCTGGCTCCTGCAAGCCCATAAGGCCCGTGGAGGTTACTTCTCCATCTCAAACCTTACACCGCACTTTGCATTTTACAACTAGAGGTTCCCGACTTTCCCTGCCTCCCCGGCCTGCAGACGGAACAGGACCAGGTGAAACATGCACGGAGCGGTGCACTCGCATCAAGCATCGCACTCTCCTACCTGAACCGCAAGAGCGCATGAGAACCGTTTCACCGTGTGTTGGCACCTGTATGAAATGTCAAGATGGCAGTCGTACATAAGGGCAGGGCTTAGGGCGCACTGTTGTGAGGCTGTCAGCTCAGGTTTCCCTGCCTGTTCCCACCGCAGGTAGGAATATACCCGGACCAGCTCGTCCGGCACAGCGTTCTTCGGAGCGCCACGGGAGACATCCAGCACGAAATCCTCTTTCCCATCCTTGTGCCAGTGATTATTCTTGGTGTCAAAGATCGCGAAACGGATCTCCTGCGTTTGGCAATTGCCAGTAAGCTGATCTGCGTGTGGGCTTAGCTCCGCCACATCGTCAAAACAACAGGTACACTAGCCATCTGACTGCACACGCGTCTGTTTGTGCTCTGCACTCTGTGCCCGAAGATTCGCATTCGTGCGGAAAATTTGCAACGGGTGGCCGGGGAAGTCCTATTGGGCTGCTCTGTGTACCCACGCCAGGGATCAAAAGCTTCGGCACACACTTCGAGTTTTTTTCCGAAATCTCCTGAGTTTAGAGGACACAGAGAACCCCCTGCCTATTCTGTGCGTCGGAGCATTCATTTGCGCCACCTTCAGGAGAGCGCGCGAATTCTTATTGAGCTGTATTGCACCGAATTCAAGCCAAGCACGATTCTGACTGACACATCCGCGTCTGCAGATGAACGCTGAAATAGTGTAAGTCCAGAAACGCACAGGTATATGTCGCCTGTGGAACTAAATAGAATACTGGTCTTCACAGTTTCAGCAAAGAAGTGCACTCAGGGAAACAAAAGAGGACGGAAAGAGACGAAGAGCATTAGTAAAAGGGGGGCAGCTGGCGTTGAGATAGGACCTGAAGCATGGAAGGACCACGCTCTGCGAGCAAAAGCAAAAAAACTGGCAGTTTTTGGCGGGAAGCTTACCCGAAGATCGCTTCGTGCGGGAAGCTGGAAGTGGAGTGTTGCAGCGCCGCCATTAGGCGCGGAGGGGTTCTCCGCGATGAGAGGTGTTCTAAGGGCTGACTTTTTGTGTCGTATTGTTCCTGAGCCTCAATGCACCACCAGCTCTGAACAACAGCGATCTTGGGGCGACAGAGGTAATCACACGCACTTGTAAAAGAAAAAAGCAAATGTTTATATATGTTTTTTTTCTCTCGGGACATCTTTCTTTTTGTTGTAATATTGACTTGAAACGTCGACGCAAAACGCACAAGTCTTAAAGAAATACAATGACGACTTTGAGGCCAGTTGTCGACGTGAACTTGTCTGGAGTACTCAAGAGGCAAGAATCGGCTTATAATAGCAGCTATAGCCTTCAGGAACTGAAGCATACCACTAGGCCAGTCTTCCTGAGAAGGGATTTCCCAAACTTGGCTTCCTTCGACAATCATACCCCAGTGCAGCTTGAGAGGAGGCATCTGCCAAGAGCCTGGGCAATTCTCAGGGGGTTCGCAACGAATCGTAACAGTGAGGTCGCTCTCAGAAATATACAATATGGCTCCTCCTTGTAAGCGATGTGTTTGTTGCTGTCCCTCCACCTGAAAGAAGGAAACTATCAGTAAGTCGGAGGGGGTTGCTATCGAACGGTAGGACGAGGTCTTTATAAAAATAGACCAGCTTTGCCCTAGTTGATATTGTTCAAACAAACTTTATTTGGATAACGGGTGAACGTACTCGGTAGGATCAATGAAACAATCAGAAGCAATTAGCGAGGATGTTGGCAGTCAAGTTTCCCCCAACGAAACAAGTGCAGGTGAAACTAGCACATCCGAAAAGCTGGATATATTTATCCAGGGAAACAAAGGTCTGACGAAACTTTACCGCAAAGGCAGCTTCGGCGCAGGCGGGTTGACACAAATATCTTCGCGTCGCGATGCTCTTCACTGTGCTCTTGAAGACCGGGAATGCCTATTATTGATGCAGCACGGACATAACATATTTGAAGTAACAGTTATGAGTAAAAAAAGGTCAACAGCGAACTAAAAGTCGAGGTTGCATAGAGCAGTTTCGAAAATTAGGGCGGCACTGGTGACAACTGACGTTTTAACGCCGCAGCAGGACAAACCACATGTGCGGGGAAATATATATACCTGCATCACCCCAGATCGTGTCCACATAGTTTTTAATTTTCCATATTTTTTACCTGGTGTTGAAGATCCAACTGCAGTTCCTATGTGTTTTCCAGAAGAGATCCTCCCCCGAGGGTGAAATCTCCGATGTCTTTCACTCTCCGAGAGAGGTTGTTTCCGAATTGGTCGCGACGAAAATGCAAGCATTGCGTCTCACGTGATATATCCGAGTTACAAACAATAAACCGCGAAGACTGTTTACAGGACTTTAAACACTGCCGATCCAAACTTCAAGTTACTAGCTAGCACCAGTTCATTCGAACACTGCTGGAATACACCTGAAACATGGCTGTTAGGACATCCAAGTGTACTCAGAAGTCAGAACTGACATGACAGTTGGCATGGCAGGTGACATGACACATGACAGGTGAAACGGTGCGGTGCGGTGTAAAAAACGTTTCGACAAAAAAATCTGCCCAATACAGTGCAGAACTGCAGATGAACACTGTTAGTGATCAGATATTGTACGATATAGCTGCACAACTTAAACTGGTCCGTTCATTTGTATGTAACAGAGTGCAGTCTGCAGTGATTATGCAAATCTGACAGTCCATATGCGATTCCAGAGATCAAAATACGATACATTCCTTTGTCACTCCGACGCTCCCCGGGAATCTCCTCGGACCTTCCGATGTTCTCGATCTGAAAACATTGGACGGCTAGAATTTAACCTAAGATATTGTACGATGATATTTATGGGCGAGAGACCGAGACTCCGAGAGTAGGAAGCTAGGAACCACAAATAGAAATAACAAGAAAAATATTAAAATATTAAGGGTAGGGTGCAGTGAGGTTTCATTTTCGATGTTCTGTGACAAAACCGAATAACTGTCGCAAATCAGAATTTATTGTTAAGCATATGGCATACTTTGATGCTAATTTACGTATTCTTATTGGATATATTACCCCTACAAGTGCTATATCCCTGTGTAGGTCTGCTCAAGGAGCGTCCAACGGTATCGCGATATTCGGTCAACGGAGATCGAGACGAAAATTTTGAGCAGTCACACGCGTGCCATCACAGAGTTGCCAACACCAACATCTAAGTTGGGGGCTGCCCTCTGAAAAAAAAGGTCTGTTTCTTCGCTTATGGCCTGTTAGTTTCCATGCAGGATAGAAAGCGTAAAAGCACGGATGATATATTGATAGAATTTCCTCAGCCAGAGGATATCACAGACCCCATAGACCTCCTGGTAGCTTACGCCAAACTCTGTCCTATCGAGGACAAACCGACACGCAGCGATGTTCAAGAGCTAGTTGATGATGTTAACGGCCGCGAGTTGGCTGCTGATGAGGGTGACTGGAGCAGACGCAACATTTTCTACAAGCAGATTCCTCACTGGAGACAAGTGGTATGTGTTGCTTTCCTTACTTCGTTTGTTGCATGCACTATCTTTCAGCTGCTGTGGTATTCCTGTTCGTTCTTGATTCAACCCTAGGAACCTCCCTGAAAGGGTGGATGTTCGTTGGTTTTTCCGTCGTTTTTCCGCAGAGGGGCAAAAAGAATCGGGCTCCACATCCACCTTGGGTGGAGAACGCTGTGCGCACGCTATGGCCAGGCATAGACCCAAAGAAGGGCGCTTACTGTGGGTTCCAAAATAAGTAGCGTCTGCGTTTCTTTTTACCTCAATCAACATGCCACGATCCAAGAAAAGAGCTTCCGATCAGGACAGGATGCGCGCTCTGAATGAGGCGAGGCTTAGAGGCAGCGATGTCACGAATGTTCCTGCTGAAATACCCGACGTGCAGTCGGTTCACACGCCTGCTTCAGAAGCAAGCGCAGCCTTCACCCCTACGCTTGCTGATGCCATGCCAGGTCCATCTTCGCCTGTTCGACAAATTTCTGATGCCCTGGCAGATGCTGCACCGGCAGATGCAGCACCGGCAGATGCAGAACCGACGTCTCCTATGCCAACACCGTTATCCCCACCCATAGCAACGAAAGTTGCTAGCGGCACGCTGCGTCGTTGTTTCAACGCGGTCAAGAGATTCTTGCCTACAGGAAATGTAAGGTTTTTTCTTTCACTCATTACAGTACTCTTCTCGCCTGTCTTTCTCGTTCCGTTTGTCTAATTGTCTTCGTTCGTTTACACAGGTGCGAGCAGCAAAGGTGCCAAGGCGGTATGAAGACTCTTTAGAGAGCTTGGATGGCCGACGTGTAGTCATGGACCTAGGATGCTTGCTTCAACTTTTGAAACATGATGTCACTTGCTCATCTTGTTTGAAAGGTAACTTTCCAGCATTTCATATAACAGTCGTATGTCTTATGTCCTGTTTAAGCCTATAGCTATGTTGCCTCTCCGAAACCGTTGAACTTTTATTCCGATATTCCGATTCCGTTCCGATGTTCCGATACCGTTATTTAACTTCACACTCCTATCCCACCAGGCCGATTGGTCCCAAGCATCTTGGATGGTGAGCCCAACATCACCGTGGCTGGACTCGCCAGCAACATACACCTGGTGTGCAGTGTGTGCTGCGAACGTGTCACACTTCCGACTTCTAGAAGGATGGGTGACAACAAAACGTTCGAAGTGAACATGCTGCACGCCCTGGGCGAGCAGAATGCTGGTTTGGCACCTGCAAAGATGGAGAAGTTCTTCACCTCTTTGGGTATCGAGTACCAGTTGCATCGAACTCGGCACGCCAACCTCCAGAAACGTGTGGGGAAGGAGGTGCACGATATGGCCATAGCCTCCTGTGAGAAGGCCTTGGAGGAAGAGGCCACTATCGCGGAGGTGAAGGGTGACATAGCGAACGGTGTTGTGCAACTCTCGACCACTGGAGACTGTGCGTGGCCGAATCGTGGCTCTGGTCGATCTTATGCCAGCTTCTGTGGAATGTTTGTGCTTGTGGGCGCATTCACAAAAAAGATATTATCTACCTCTATCTTTGACAAAATGTGCTCAACTTGTGAGTGTGCGGAGAAGAAACCCCTTGATGATGAAGGCCACCGCCCTAAATAACTAAAATATAGTTTAACCCTAAAAAACGGGTTTGGGTATGGTGTGATAGTGAACAATTGAGCCTAAAAGTCGGTAAGGGAGCATTAAGGGTCCCATGGGCGATGTGTGTAGGTCATAATTTGAAGATTATAACAAATTCATGTGAGCCATTTTCGAGATTTTGATTTTTTTCACAAATGACCAGTAAATTTTGACCTATTCGGCACTCAAACATGAAAAACTAAAAAATGGCTCACATGAATTTGTTCCTAATTTTTTTCTAGCTTCACAACACATCCCTTGTGGCTGCCAATAGAGTGGGTTGCAAAGTTTTAGCTCCTAACGTAGTGATTTGGCCACATAACAAGGGAATTCCCGACTGCAGTTCGGGTGTTACCAGGACACCTAACACTGCGATTGTAACAACCCTAATATGTTGTTTTGAGTATCGTAAATTTTTTGCGTGAAAATACACCTCTTAAGGAACAATCTCAGCAAAAAAATCCGCATAACTCAAAAAATTCTATTTATGGCGAATTGTTGAAATTAAATAAAAAAAAAGCTATTTTTTCAGTGCACCCT